>BPLR01001591.1:0-110735 GCA_021605095.1 Caerostris extrusa
CTGAGTGAGCTCAATTAAAACCCAAACGAAAATTTTTCCTCTTGTTGATGATTGGAACGAGAAATCAGTGAGCTAATTTCCTTCCATGTTAAAAGAAGAAAACAAGAAACCTCCAATATGGAAATTTTATACGAGGCAGTTAAAATCCTAGTATCAGGCTTAATTTTAATTTTTTTCTTCGAGAGTGTAGTGGATAAGGTTGTTTTGATAAATTTGAATTTATTGAATTTCAATCATATAATTTGCCAATGCTCTGATAATGAGCAAGGATCTCTATTCAAACCCAAACGGAAGCTTTCAAAGCTGATAATTGGAACTATAAATCAGTAAGCTGATACGTTCCTCATTAAAGACAAAAAAAAAGAAACCTCCAATATGAAAATATAATAAAAGACAGTTGTATCAGGCATAATTTCCATTTCCCCTTTCCTTAGAGTGTAGTGATGTCTTCTGGGTAACTTTGAACTTAATGAAATTCAATCATATATTTTGCCAATGATCTGTTAATGAGCATGGATACTTGATGGATCTCAGTTCGAAACCCAAACTAAAAATTTTGCTTTCAATGCTGATGATTTCAACAATAAATCAGTATATAGGAGGTGATATGCTCCTTTGTTAAATAAGAAAAAAGAAAAACTCCAGTATGCTAGAGGAAGATTTTATTCCATTAATTTTGGGGATACTAATTTGTAAAAAATCCCCAAGCTACATACTTGTAATTCTTATGTTTACTACATTTCTGTTAATAATATAAATGACTATTGGAATGTGACATCATTGCTATAGAGGTGAATGACTTTTGATTAAGCGCCCCATATAAAAAAAATGATACTGAGTTCCTGGCATGAATAGGAAGGAGCAAATAGACTTTTAAATGAATGCCAAAAGTTGACAGACACTCAAAAATTAAACCACAATTAGTAGAATAAAAACTTGGCACTAAATTTTAAACATATGAAGGAATGCATTATGGATTGAAACCTTTTTTTTTTTTTTTTTTAGAGTTTTAGAAAAATCAAGGAATTCATTCCGAGATTTATCGTTTCTGCCTACGAAAAGAACAGGAAAAATGATCGGCTAAAAGTTTTGAGGAAAAAAAAATTCAGGATGATAAATCATCCGATTATTGATGAGTGAATATTGCTGGCAAAGCATCTATTTCTCCGACAATGAAAAAATAAATCGTATATGAATTACCAAGAATAAGTGCAGGAAAGATGGTTTTCGTTTACATGATGGTTTTTTGAATGAAACCCGGTTTGATTTCGAAGAAAGAATTTTTTTATTTTTATTTTTATTGCGATTAGGTAGCTTAAGTTTGAATTTCAGAAGACCTGATTATAAGTGGGGAAATTTTAGTTCATGAAAGTATCAAAATAGCACATTGCATCAAATAGTTTTTATTCTTGAAAAGAATCAAAATGTCATCCCAGTAGGAAATGACATGAATGGTCAAAAAGCATTTTTTCCATAAAATTTAGAATGCTTGTGTAGTTTTTTATGTATAGATAGAATGATTAAAAATAATTTTTTTTTCGTTTAATTTTTTTTCGCAAAACTGTTGACTATTAGATCATTAGTGCTTAATGGCAGATAGTGCTTAGCAGATTCAACATAAAACACAGGATGCATGTACGAGAGAGTGCCACACTAAACCACGACCTGATGGCCGATTGGTCAGCGGTCTGACCTTGGTACCATATGCTCCAGATCCGAATCTTGGTGGTGGCATGGGCTTGTTAGTGGTTCGAAATCTACTTAAACTCTAGGTCCCAGTCTGTAATCTCAGACCACAGGATGACTGTAAATCAACAAACTAAAAACCTAATTCTACACTAAACCCATATTATGCCATTACAATTTGAAACGAATTTCCACAATGATGATATCTCAGGATTCACATTCATTTTCTGGAATTTAAGGCACCAGTTTTTCGGATGCACAGCTAGTGTGTGGGAGAGCAGAGTTCAAATAATTTGTAGGGGCTGGCTTCATTAAACGAGGAGTGTGATAATTTGTATACTGCATCATCATTAGCAGTGAATACTGCCCTGTAGGAGTTTTCCTGGTTTTCTCCATATATGAGGCAGTTATAACGAGAATGTCTTCCTGAAAAGACTATCCTTCCCAACACTAGTCGGTGGGTTTCAGGGTAACTATGAAGCCTGTCGATGTTCCACCCTCACCTTTCAAATCTTAAGGGTACATAGGCCTAGATCCAGGGGTGAAGTGTGTAAAAGAAAATCTATTGATAGAAATCTAATAGAAAAATCTATTGGTTTTTCAAAAAGAAAATTCTATTGATAGAAAATCTAATAGAAAAATCTTCTCTTTAAAAGAAAAGAAAATCTGAATTTCATTTTTTAAAAGAATCTTTTTATCGGACACTGCATTTTCTATTTCTTCTGTCGAGTTCATTTCATGCATGTTAGATAGATTCAAATCTGACGATTGAAGAAGGGTACTCTTGAGCAGTGCTGATACTTAGTAAAGGACACATTTTTTTCAGTTGTCAGTTTTGGTTGCTGTTGTTGAAAGGTCCAGTTTCCAAGCTGTTATCTGTGCTACTACAAATGCCTACTCATTATCTTGAAATGATTCATCATGTCTTCAGTGAAGCTTAACTTCCCAAATATTCTGGAAGGAGCATACTGATCCCCAAATAGCTCATTTTTTATATATTCTGTAGACGCATTTTGTTTTTATTATCTACTTTTTTAAAATATCATTTAATTTATTTAAAAAAAAAAAAAAAAAAAGTTCCCATAAATTAATTAAAAAAAAATCTTTATACTCCTTGAATATCGCTATTTTAATAGGCTCATGCTGACTTTTGTGACTGACTGTATATGATTGTGAACGGTATTTTTAGAACATAACTATTAGCTTACCTTTTAATTATAACAGACAAATAGGAAAAACTATCTAAATATGTTGTTGTTGTCGCATCCCATGCAGAGTACAAGAAAATCAAATATCGTGGTGCCCTGAATAACAATATGTTGATTGCCATCGAGTATAAATACTCTTCCGGAAGGATGGTCCAGACAATGTAGGACGACTGCAATAGCTGGGCAATGAAGGACATGATATGAGTAAGCCTCACATTAGGAAGGTGGCATATTTTTTGACGTTTTTTAACACTATTACCAGAACTTTTCATATTTTTTAGAACTTCATCCTTAATCTTGTGAGAGTAGTAGCTGTTTTTCTGTCTCATTTAATTTTGTAATTTACAAAAGTATTTAGTTTTAATCTAAGAAGGAATTATAATTTTAGGCAAGGCATTTGCATCTGCAAGGGAAGTAGGAATGACAGTTTAATCCAGATATCTGTTATTCTTCGCCAAAGAATCTGCTATTTCAATAAATTCCAAATCCACATGAGCAGGGATCCATTGCAGGGTATACATTCTGTACAAGCAATGGTTTTTTTTCTAAAAGAGATATATTGTTCAAGATACTACTTGAAAAACTTTATTAAAACCTGTAAAGCAGACCTTGAATCAGTGAAGATAGTAATTCCATTCATTTGCTGTTATGGAGGTAGACTCAGATAGGCCTCAAATGCCTTTGAATGGTCAGAGTTCTCCTGTGAAGTTCCATTTTTCCAGCACATGCAGCAATTTTACAAATTTTAATTACAAAATTTATTAAAAAGTGTATTGATTACATCATATATTATACTTAAAATTTATACATTCGAATATGTAAATTTGTAAAACTTAAGTTCAATTAATGCGAAAATTTAAAATGTTTGTATTAAAGAAAAGTCTTAATCAAATTTTGAAATGTAAGATAATAAGAAACAAAAAGATATATAAAAAATACGTTATAAAACAGAATACATGCACAACAATAACAGAACCAATTTATTTAAACATCTAAAACACACGTTCAAGTAAAAGATAAAATGAAACGTTCTTTGAAGGAATCGCAGTTTACAAGAATGGAAGGTGAACACGCTTCTTGCAGAGAAAACATTCAATAACAAAAGAATCCTTTCCCTTTTATCGAGTATTTGTTCTGAGAGAACAAAAAAAAAAAAAAAAAAAAAATAACAAATGTTTCCGAATCTAATATTTACACTTCCTTTTTTGAAAAAGAAGACGTCAGCAAGTACTTTCAAACTTTTATGCGAAAGCAACATTTCTTTATTCAACATTTTTAGAAAATTCAAGTGCAACATAAGAATTTACGGAAGCGATATTTTGGAATGAAAGGTAAGCCTTTGGTTTTCTTACGAGTAGCTACGAAGAGAAAATGTTTTTATTGACGTGTTTTTTCCTTTTACAAATTCTGAAGATTTCAACCAAACTGAACACTTTGAATTGAATTTCAAAAAAGCCCAAGATATCTATAAGATATGTTATTATATTTCTGACAGTATTCAACAGTACCAACAGTATTCAATAGTACCAATTCCTAGTATAATTTTAACGTAAAGGCGAACTTATGTTCGAATCCTTTGATAGCGTTCGTTGCAATCACCGCTTTCAGAAACAAGGAGACTCAATGGCGATTGAGACAAGCGTCTCACATCGATAATCATCCTTTCTGGTGGAAGATTTATCGACTTTCTACCATAAATGCGCACACAAATGATGTGGATATTACTGCTAAAAGTCTTCTAGGGAGAAAATGGGTTTTCTTCAGTATATGCCCAGTGAGCTGTTTTTACAGAAGTTCTTGATGAAATTCTTTATGAACAGACCAGCTGATTTACAATAACTGCAAATTTATAACATACAACATTTTTATGTACTTATTTATGTGAATTACTAAATGTAAATTTTTTCCCTATATGCGTTTAATCATCTATGAATTTAACATTTGCCCTTTTTTCACAAAGATGTCACTACTTCGAAAAGTCAACATTGGTCCTTGATTATGATAATAAGAATGAACTTCTTTTAGTTTTTATAGAACTTATCTAAGAACAGCTCATCTAAGATCAGCTAAGTGTTATTATAGGGGCCTATTGATTTACAGTAAAAACAGCAAAGAAATTTATAACATTAAGCATTTTTGTACTTTCTTTATCGGTAATGTAATAGTTCTTTTAATTTTATTTATTATTTTTTTGCGATGAAAGTATTTATTCGTCATTGAATTTCACATATGAATTGGCTCTTATATTACATTCTCTTCTATAAGTGTACATTGGTTCTTTATTATCTTAGCAACACTCTCTGGGGTGACACCTGAGGTTTCGAACCTCGTTCTGCTCTTCTAAAACTTTTCATGTGTATAAGGGCTTCCTGTCCTACTCTTTTTCATGTTTATCCATAGCGTAAATAAGGGAACTTCTTTCCCTTCCTTTGTCTGACCTTTGTCTTTGTCTTCCCTTCCTTTGTTTGCGTCTTTGGAAAAATGCTAACCACCAGGCTATTTTTAAGGACTAGATAGCAAAATTGAGCATTATAGTTATTTTATTATGATTAAAAAAACATAATGATATATAATGATATTACATATATAACATAATGATACATAATGATTAAAAAATCTAATACATTATGTATAAGTTTATATTTTTATTATTTAAAAATAACACATCTGACAGGTGTAATTTTTTCTTCTAAATCTATTATATTTTAAATTCGTGTACTGTACCCCAAAAAAAAAGTATCTGGAAAAAAGTTTAGTTGGATATTTTTTAAATTAATGGCAATTGTAAATTTCCTAATTAAATAATTTTTATTATAATTAAATATAAATAAACAATTTACTTTAATTTTTATAATTAATTAAATTATATTTATATATTTAACTAATGTTTAGTAACATTGAATTTTCATCGTAACACTGATGTGTAATTGATTTTATATATTAATATAACAAATTTAATAAACTGCAGAAATAACCGATACGAAAAAGTAAATAGAGTTTTTATGTACTGGATATTTTTTATTGAACTCTTTGAAAATTTCATTTATATTTTTTTCCCCAAAGTGAAATATATTATTATATTTGCTCTAGATATTGAGCATGTTCATTATATAGTTATTATTATACATAATTTAGAAGAAAAAAATAAGTGAAATTAAAAAGAATAAACTGAATTTTCCAAATTTGTATATTTCTTGAAATAAAACAGTCGCTTAACATACAATTCTTTCAATTTTAAATTTAAAAAGAAAATACTAGCAAAAGCTGTGATATTACACCTTTTTGGTAATTAATCTGGATGGATATGAAATTGTATCAGTATCTGTTTGTAAATCTGTATGGATAAGAAACAATCTGTATCTACTGGAAATCTTTCGGATACTAAACATTAGAATCAATACAATCTGAGGCCTTTTTGCAGAATAAAAGCATATTAGCCACAACAGATTGGATTAATATTAGCATTGAGATGGGATATTAGCGACATATCTGATTTGATTTCTGATTCTTTTGCTTCTTATGTCTTTTTCATTGTTCTCCACTGAGCTTAAGATTAATAACCATCTTTATCGTCAAACCATATTGCGTGAAATTAGAGGAATTTATGCAACTTTAATAAAAATGTATTTATTTATTCATATTTATGTTGATTCAATAGTTTTGCATTGTCATGCACGTAAAATAATAATTTAATTTTTAATATGAGTAATAGTATAGCTCAATTTAATTACTGTATAGAAAGTGGATTTACACAATGTCATAATAATCTCGAATACGTATATACATTTTTACTAATAAATGCATTTTATTTTCTAATATTTCATCGTCATTTCTAAGATAAAAAACTTTTGTTAAAATATCATGTTTGATTCACTACAATCTTCCAATTTAGCATTCCACTTATATAAAGCCAAATATACAATCGTCTTGGATTTGGATGGGATATGGTTGTTCTAATGCTGCTGGAAATACAGAAATAGTTAATCTTTATGGCATAAACAAGGGCTGCACTGCTGTTACTCATTTAGCACTACCCAGGGGCACATGTAACTTGAAGATATACTACGGACGCGAGTAACACTATGTCCACAACGTTCTACTATCCTATTAGACCGAACCTACGGTTTAAAGTAGATTCCAAACCATTACAAACATCCATGGTAGCACCGGGATTCGAATCTGAAACCTGTGGTACCGAGCACGATAGCTCTTGTCCATCAGGCCCCCTGATGGGATGTATTTAAATGAAATAACTATAAATCTGGTATAATTTTTTCAAATACAGAACAATAGATTTAGAGCTATGACCAATAGCTTTATACTGATGGGACATACCACGGTGAAGATTGTTTGGTAAAGGGATGGAATATCTTTGTGTTAAAATATTTTTGGTAGTAATCCGAGTTAATTTGGCAAGCTTTTCTTTTTTGCTTTCTTTTAAATATTTCGTTATAAGGGATTGGTTTGGTTTGGTTTGTTTCTCGCTCTACGGTCTCTCTTCTCGGTCATCTTATGCACACTTTAGGCTAAACAGACCGGGACCTACAGTTTAAAGTGGATTCCGAACCACTACAAACACCCATGGCACCGCCGGGACCTGTTTTTACCGAGAACCAGAGCTCGGTCATTCAGGCCCTTTCGTTATAAGGAAGACCAGTAATAATAATCATGAAACATTTAGTCAAACTTTCCAGTTTTCTCTGAACCAACATTTTAGGTTTTTATCTTCTTTTTTTTTTTCGTTAATAAATTTATCTATATCCAGACATTATCAGTTTTAATTACATATTTAAGTTTTTTAACCGGTAAATAATTTTTTACAACAATCTGCACATAGTCTTAAGTACGTACCTTTCTTGAGTATGTATTTTTTTAAACTTTTCTCAGTTAAATGATGTTTCTTTCCTTTTTATTAATTAAGTCATTTAACACTAAAATCATGATTTTCTTCTTATTTTTTTAATGTTAAGATAAGAATATTTCTCTTCATAAACAGCAAAAATATAGCCTTTGATCCATTGTTTATTTTTCAGTGACACATTAAGATAAACAATAATTTAAATGATGCAGACGATAGTTAAACTCTATTCCGAATTGTTGCCATCCAAGTATTTCTCATTTTTTATAAAAATTTAATTCACGAAGAAAGTCAATATCGTGAAAAAATGTTTGAACATGTTCTGTATTCACTAATATTACTCAAGACAGCACTAAAAAAAAAAAAAAATATTTTTAATAAGAAAAATCAATTGGAATAGGCAGTTTAAATATTAAATTAATGATAATCTAAATTGCTTGATTATTTACACATTTCTATGAAAAGGTACACAAATCACAACGAGGCAAATCAGACGTTTTTACTGCTAACTACAAAGTAATATACTAAAATCTGTGAACTTTTCTAATCATTTCTTATTTCTAGAATGTGTAGAAAAGTCTAAATGCCTTATCAGATGCTGCTTTAAAAGGACGAAAGAATTTTTGTTGTTGTGTAATAGCGATACTGCGATGTCTAGATAAATAAAAATATGTCATACGTCTTCATATCTAAATTAAAAATTAAAAAAAATAATAATAATTGGCTGTTGTTAGTAGACTTTCTTTATACTTAGAGCCTGTAATTTTAAGGACAGTAAAATAAAAAAATGTTTGTCATTTTACAACTTGTTTCTTAAGAAATTTCTGGCCTTTATCACCGTTAACAATCAATAGTATTCCTTTCAGTTGCTTCAGGCATAGAACCGCATAAAAAAAAAAGGACTAACACCCAAAAAGTGAAATGCCACCAAACCTCCGTCTTCAATGCATACCATAAATATTTGGTAACGTATATATTCGATGTGTTATAAAAATTTAAAACTCTTTTCCACTGCCAATCATTTTAAACGGCGTATGCATACAATTTTTATTAATTAAAATTCTGAATACTTATTTTTGAATTTAAATTCCATTCTTATTCAAAAGTTTTTATTTAGGAATAACTTATTAGTACTACCATTAATGCATTATGCATTATGCCAAAGAGCAATTAATTAATTTCTTGAAAAAAAAGGAAAATATGATTTTGACGTATAAGAAGAAACCTCAATAATGTTATTATTCTAATGTTGGCAAAGTGTTATTTTGAATATCACATTAACAAAAGAGAAGCATATCTTTGAACATTAATGGGATGGAGAAATGTGAGTCATTTGAGACAAACAAAAAACAAGATTTATTGCTCATATTTACATCTAATGAGGACCTAATGCCAATTCCCTAATAGCACGTTGTCAAATGCTTTTGACAGAGTTGATCGAATCTTAATTTTTAGGCTTCATTACGTTCCTTGTTATGCAGATGCAGGTCAACGCCTTTCAGTATAAACCGTATCTGGAATAAGTAGTTCCGATTCAAGATCGGAAGAAGACAATCGATTAAAAGCTGCTCTTCGGCTTGACCTACTTTCTAGGCGCAAGCATACGATTCATATGGGAGCTGCAAATCGTCTTCTTCATTAACGTATTATCTGTCACTTTTTGTGCTCCGTTTGGTCACATTTTTTTTGTGTCTTTTTTATGTACTTTATGAGGTTTTTTTTTTAGCTATTTTTTACTGAGGTGACATTTGTTTATTTCTCGAATCAGGATGATAAATGATAATTCAAAAATAAATGTTCTCTTCTTGGGGAAGGAATATTGACTTCAATCCGTTTTGTGTCGAGAATAAATAAATTTCAATGTCAGATTGCTCATAACTGAATGTTATTTTAATGTACTGTTCATTCGGTAGAATAGGAAGAAAAAAAATCTGTACTGACAAATACTGTTCTTTATTGAAAGTTTGTTTTCGACATTTTATTTTTATCGTATTGAACAGCGAGTTCGAATATTGCAAAAATATTTGATAGGTACTCAGAAATTAAAAATGTTCATAATATTTTTTTCCCATAATTTTTTTTTATATATTTATTACTTTAAGAAGAATGTAGCAAAATTCTGGGTCATAAATAACCTCAAAATAATGATGTTGAGTTGTTTAATCAGTATAGTTTAAAATATTTTTTTCCGTTTAATGAACGTAATTAGATTAATTACTTACAAACAGTGTACAAAAAAAAAGAAGTTTTAAAAAAAAGAAAATTAGTATTTTTAAATAAGGAAAGTATTTTTATTTATTTTTTTTTGAAGGGGGGTATTTTTTTTTAAAAGAAAGTCTACCCTTTTATTTAAGCAATGTGTCTGAATCTCTTTTAATATAAATTAAATTCGATTTTCGTTTAACTTGGATAAAATAAGTTAATTGATTACAATCTCGTATAATTAATTAAGAATTACCACGTAACTTCAAAAAAAAAAAAAAAAAAAACTTTTCTACGATGCATCTTTAGTCTGTCAGAATCAATTTGCGTTTTTGAATCCGCCATTCGAAACTGTTAATTAAAAGTACCTCATTCAATTATTTTTAAGACAGCTGAGAAAATTAAATTTTTGCAATTAGGAAACGGGAGAGATGTTCCCTTTTATGAATATTAGCAGATGCTGCAAACCATCTACATAGCTTACAAAGTTTAAAATATTATTTAAAAGTATGCATCTTGTAAAATACATTTCTAAAAACATTTATCTTGTTCAATTATTTTTTGACTTCTCTTAATTTTTTATTTATTTACAGAGTAAAATTTCTATATTTAAGTCTCTTATTAATCTAAAAATATTTTTGAGATTTATATTTGAAATTATTTTTAATCGGTTACAATTCAAATAATCAGTTAAATTTTTTTCTTCAATTAGGAAAAAATTAGACCAAAATTTAATCTTTTAAAGAAACATCAGTATAGAAATTCGCTCAAAAAAAGAAATGAAAAATTGTCAAATTTTCAGTGTTTCTTTATAAGAGGTAGTAGTGTGGTAGTATTAAAGTAGTCATAGCTGAAAATGTTGATGTACAAAAAAAGGATTCATTAAATATCGTTTTTATTATCCCAAATTTAGGCTCTGAGAAGGATAGAAGCCATAAATTCTTCGAAAAGCTGCAGTTGTACAAAAATACTTCTACATTAAAAAAATTTAACTACTACAATAATGTTGACCCATTTTTTTACATATATACTTCCATCTTAAATGCATATCATAAAATATTTGGTGGTAGCTTATATATTTGATGTGTTGTAAAAAATTAAAAATCTTTTCCACTGCTAATCGTTTTAAACGTCGTATGCATAAAATTTTTATTAATTAATTTTTGAGTATTTTTATTTTTAATTTAAAAGTTTTCCTTTAGAAATAACTTATTACTACCATTAATGCATTATGCATTGTGCCAAAGAGCAATTAATTAATATGTTGAAAAAAAGGAAAATATGATTTTGACATATTAGAAGAAACATCAATAATGTTATTATTCTAATGTTGGCAAAGTGTTATTTTTGAATATCACATTAACAAAGAGAAGAATATCTTTTGAACAATAACGGGACGGAGAAATGTGAATCATTTGAGACAAACAAAAAACAAGATTTATTGCTCATATTTACATTTAATGAGGACCTAATGCTAATTCCCCTAATACCACATTGTCAAATTTTTGACAGAGTTGATCGAATCTTAATTTTTAGGCCTCTCATTACGTCCTTGTTATGCAGATGCAGGTCAACGCCTTTTTCAGTATAAACTGTATCTTGAATAAGTAGTTCCGATTCAAGAGCGGAAGAAGACAATCGATTAAAAGCTGCTCTTCGGCTTGACCTACTTTCTTAGGCGCAAGCATACGATTCATCCGGGAGCTGCAAATCGTCTTCTTCATTAACGTATTATCTGTCACACTTTGGTGCTCCGTTTGGTCACATTTTTTTGTGTTTTTTTTATGTACTTTATGAGGTTTTTTTTAGCTATTTTTTACTTAGGTGACATTTGTTTATTTCTCGAATCAGGATGATAAATGATAATTCAAAAATAAATGTTCTTTTTCTAGGGGAAGGAATATTGACTTCAATCCGTTTTGTGTCGAGAATAAATAAATTTCAATGTCAGATTGGTCATAACTGAATGTTATTTTAATGTACTGTTCCTTCGGTAGAATAGGAAGAAAAAAAATCTGTACTGTCATATACTTTACTTTATTGAAAGTCTGCTATCGATATTTAATTTTTATTGTATTGAATAGCGAGTTCGAATCTTACAAAAATATTTGACAGGTACTCAGAAATTAAAAATGTTCATAATAATTTTTTCTCGTAATTTTCTTTTCTATATATTTATTACTTTAAGAAGAATGTAGCAAAATTCTGTCATAAATAATCTCAAAAATAACGATGTTGAGATCTTTAATCAGTATAGTTTAAAACATTTTTTTCCCGTTTAATGAACGTAATTAGATTAATTAATTTCAAACTGTGTAGAAAAAGGAAGTTTAGAAAAAAAAGAAAATTAGTATTTTTAAAGAAGGAAATTATTTTATTTATTTTTTTGAAGGTGTAATTTTTTTAAAAGAAAGTCTTCGCTTTTATTTAAGCAATCTATCTGTATCTCCTGTAAAATAAATTAAATTCGATTTTCCTTTAATTTGGATAAAATAAGTTAATTGATTACAATATCGTGTAATTAATTAAGAATCACGTCGTAACTTCGACAAAAAACTTTCCCTACGTTACATCTTTAGTCTGTCAGAATCAATTTGCGTTTGAATCTGCCATTCGAAACTGTTGATTAAAAGTACTTCATTCAATTATTTTTAAGACAGCTGAGAAAAATTAAATTTTGCAATTAGGGAAACGGATGGGAGATGTTCCCTTTTATGAATATTAGCAGATGCTGCAAACCATCTACATATTAGGTTTCAAAGTTTAAATTATTATTTAAAAGTATATATCTTGTAAAATACATTTCTAAACATTAATCTTCTGCAATTCATGTTTGACTTCTCTTTTAAAAACTTAATTTATTTACAAACTAAAATTTCTATATTTAATTAGGTTATAAATCTAAAAATATTTTTTGTGGATTTATATTTGAAATTATTTTAATTATTTAATATTCTCTTATTTTTATAAATAATTTTGATGTAGATTCCCTTCATTTTTTTAAATATCTGCTCATCGAAGCTTATTGATCACTTATGAAAGACATATTTGTTTCGGCTGATAAACTATGAGACACTTATATTTTCGCAATTTGTAACAAATCCCTTAATTAGAGAGGCATTATTAACTTTCTATTTATTATCAATCACACTCTTTTGAAAAAAATCTAAGCATTTCGAAGAAAGTGAGTATTTTTATTTAAATTAAGTTTGCGTAAAACCCATATGCATGTAATGAAATGATTACAAATTCAAAGCCTCAGGACCCATTAGTGGCTAGCAATTACACATCGAATGTATGTGAATAATTGGTAAAACTGGCGACAGTGACGATGATACATATCTGAATACGTTTACATAAGATGTGAAAAAAGATTGCTAATCACATCCTGCGATACATACAATCAAGCTTTTCTCAGTTGTTGCTCAATGTTTGGGATATTGTACGTGTGTCCTGAATCTAGGAGTCTGCCACATCCCTTGGAAGCTCAATGTCAAATGAATTGCTGGCAAATGACTATTGTCAACAGCATGAAAGCTGTCCTAAGACAAACGAAAAGTATGGTGATTATTAAGAGAAATTCCCGAGGCGGACGTTCCATGAAAAATAATGCAGAAATGTTTAGGATATCATCAATATAAAGTCGTAAGAAATAACACTGCGCCGCATCCCACTACTGGCCCCTCTGTAAACAAAAATCACTGGTCCTGGCACCTCCATACATGGAACTGAGTTTTTAATCTAATTCCACGACTTCTGGATTCATTGCTGAACTGTTGGGACTATGCTAGTTTGTGGTAGCCATGATGATCGGTAATGACACCACACCAGACGACTCTGTATTTTTTATGACAAAGTGAAAGGAAAGAACGGTTTAAAGCACCGTCTGCGGTTACTGTGATCGTATCAAGTTATTGTGAGTATAATCTGACTTCTTGTGAGTATAACCAAGCACTATGAGAGGGTATAGTACCAAAGGGATATGTAAAAAGTTGTAGGAAGATTTTTGAGTCAATTTGGTCATCTTTGTTTTCCAAATTTTATTTCTCTTCGGTTGCCCGAATTAATACCACAATCTTTCCACAGTGGTTCCCATACTGTGCAAGTTGCTGCTTATTGCTCGTGTGCATGTATTTAGAATTTTCTTCTATCGAGGACAATAACACCCAACTTAAAAGCTGGTTCAGTATTAAGAGGCAATATTGGGATTCTCCGAAAGATTATCTGCTGGGAAAATTATTGTGACAACAAGTAGATAAAAAAGGATGGAAAATATAAGTTAACGATTAAAACGATGGAAAATATAAGCAAACGATAAAAACGATATTTTTAATTTAAAAAAAGTAAAATTATGTACTGTACTGTCGTTCTCATACAAAATCTAGTGGATTTCCGGCTTAAAAATGTATCGTGCATGGGGCTATTTATTGTGCTGCCAAGCATGGAGGTGGATCTGCCATTGCATGGGTCAAGACGCAGTATTCTGCCACCCCAATTGTAACACTACAACAAAGTGTTACTGCGGAGAAGTACAGAAAAGGTTTAGCTGATCAGATCCATCCTATGATATAAACTTTGTTTTCTGCAGGAAATGGAATTTTACAGGATGATAAAACTCCTATTCATGCAGCGGGGCCTGTCCAATCATGGTTTTATGAATACGAGGATGAAGCGAAACATCTGCTTTCCCCCGACCTCAATAACATCGAAACGTTATAGTCTATTTTAAAGCAGGGAATCCGGAATCGATAACCTCCACGGGCATTTATCTCAGAATTCATTTCCTAATTCATTTATTTATTTTCCTCAGAATTCATTTATTTCTAATATCTCCATGAAGAATGGTTCAATATTCCTCTGAACATAATTCAGCACCTGTATGATTAATTACAAGGCAAATCGAAATTGTATTACATGCCAAAGGCGATTCTATGCCATATTTGTAAAGGATTCCTTATAATTCTAGGAGGTTTCCATTTCCTTTTAAAAGCAACTGAATATAACATGATATATATATATATATTCTCTTATTGTGGCTTCATTTCATATTTTTTAATTTATATGATTTATATCATATTTATATATTTTCAATTTTAATGCAATTTAAAGATTAAACTCCAGAATAAAAATCAAACAAACAGCAAAAATGTAAGTTATAATAACAAAATAAAATACTTTATAACTATTAGGAGAAAGATTTTTTTCGCTTAGAACAATAAATGAATCCTAATAGAATAAGATTTGAGTAATATTCATTGCATCTTTTATGGCTCATATGGAAGTCTCCGGAAGAAAAGCCGAAGATTTATAATCTTTCTTTCGGTATAAATTACAATAGTTTCCTCACAAATTTGCTCAATGTATGATTGATGATTCCTGACTTCTTACTATAAATAATTTTATTTTATCACTCTAATTTTCAATTTTTTTTTCTATTTGATGTTGCGTATTCTCGTAAATGTCACCCCATCATAAAATTTGTATTCGTCGTAAAGATACATCGTTTCATAAATTTTTCAAAAATGTTCTCTTGACTTATTTTTGAAATTTAATTTGGCTAACACCGAAATAAGAATTTTGCTTTCAGTGGCATTTTTTGTTTCATAGAATATGAATTGATTGGATCTTAGAAAACTTTAAAATGAATTATAAATATTGATACAGTTAATATATTAAAAAATTAATATTATTATTTACTGCTTTAAATTATTTTTTTATTGATATGCATTTGGTAAAATTCTAAAAAATAAAATAAAATTCTAGAAAGTATAATATTTAATAATTTTTACAACGTCCGAATATTTAATACATAATTCAGCAGCAGATCTTAAAGCCAGAAAACCAGACATCGAATTATGCTAATTGGCATAATTTGACATTTTTAATCTGTAATTGTGTTAAAAACCGCCAAGTTCACTGCACGAAAATCGAATCTCAACTGGCAAAGATTTTTGGTCGTGGGAGATTTTTATGCCGTCGAGACTCAAGGATTTTCTCAAGGATGGTATAAAAATTTTCAAGATGTATCTCCTTATTTGCTTTTGGGAAACAAACAGCTGCCCCATTGGATTTTGTGTAGTATCCAACATTTTGACGAAAAATTGAAAGTCACTGTCACCAAATTTGTTGCCAAGATCGCCAACTTTGCGATATTCTTGATTTTTGTCTTGTATAGTAATTAGTGTTGTATATTTACAAAATTAAACAAAAATTCATGGCAAATAAAAAAAAAAAAATAAAAATATAAGAAACAATTATAAAATTGTTAATTAACTAAAATTATATAATTTATATTTATTTACAAACACTCAGTGTATAATTATGGAATGTATATACAGGGTGATTATGATTAAAAGTTTTTTTTTTTTTTTGGGGGGGGTATAACAGGGTGATTATGATTAAAACTGCACAAATAATATTAATACATGTATTTTAAGTTTAAATTGAAGGTGTATGAAATTATATATATCATTTATAAACAGGGTTATTATAATTAAAGTCCCACATTCAAAATGCTGTAAAAAAAAAAAAAAAAAACACTCGTCACAATGAGTGCAAATTTGAACTGAAGATACTTGAAGAAGGTGGAAACGGTACGGCATAAAAAATACCTACAAAAAGTTCCACTGACTTTTCCCATCCAATTTGGATCTTGCCGTGGTGGATGCGCTTTCCACTAATAGTGCCACAATTGTTGAATGACTTGGAAGTCATTTTTTCCGTCAAAAAAATCGAAAGAATCAAGCACATTGAACACGATAGTTGGTTTAACGTGCACCTCATGCCAATGTTGTAATTTTCGATTGAAAATATCACTTGCAGCCGAATTCACTTTCTTTATGCCGCTTACAGTGCCATATATTAATATATTTTGAAACTTTTTTTTTTATGCCAAACCATTTCCTCCTTAGAGTATCTTCAGTTCAAATTTGAACTCATTATGAAGAGTGGTTCTTTTTTTTACAGCATTTTGAATGTGGGACTTTAATTATAATAACCCTGTTTATAAATGATATATATAATTTCATACACCTTCAATTTAAATTTAAAATACATGTATTAATATTATTTGTGCAGTTTTTTTTAGTTTCACTTCATCGAATCTTCAGTAATAAATGCAGCATATGCTCAATACATTTTATGAAAACCAATAGAAACAAAATTTTAATCCCCCTGTGTATACATAATTCTTATAATATTTATATACCTATATCTATCTATCTACCTATCTATCTATGTGTGTGTAAATATGTACTCGTAAACTCGAATGCAAGCAAATATGCAAACACTTATTCTTTCTATCACCAACTAAATATAATGCAACACTTAGACAGAAAATACCATTTGAAATTAAATCATTGATACTTTAACAACAACTCTAATTTTTTTCTGCAATTTGATGTTGTTTTATGAGTGACAAATTAATGAAAATGTGAAATAAAAGCCTAAAAAACTGGATGTGCATTATAATCCATCACCTTTCTTTTTCATGAAGAGCAATTTTTGCCCCAGCAAGGCCCGAAGCCGATATTTTGTTTGTCTTATGCCTAGGTAAACTACTGCCCTGCTGTTGATCTAACGAAAGAATCTGTGCGGGATGAGTAGATGGCAAGGAGTGCCCCCCTTTCTCCTTGACGCGTGCACATAACTTGTGCAAATATTTCTTTTCATCCATGACAGGCAAGGAATTGCTCTTACAGGAGAGCGATTGATGAGAAATCGATTAATTAAATTTCCAGGATTGGCTAAATGATTGTTAGAAATGACAGGGTGTTTAAGAAAGATCATATTGCACCAGTACTTTTAATTCATTTCAATTTGATTAAAGTACTATAAGAAGCACACATGTCGAATGGAAGCAATAGCGTCTTCACTTATTAAAAAAAAGCTAAAAAAGAACAAATGATTAGATTTTTATGGAGTTTAGGAATGGGTATAATACCTTTTTTTTTTTTTTTTTTTTTTTTTTTTTTTTTTTTTTGTAATTTTTTTTAATATTTTCAGGAAAATAACGATGAAGACACTCAAATAACTAGACTGTTCTCATGATTGAAGATAAAGACATCCCCCCAAAACATAATGATAAAACTGTTTAGGTCAATTCATAGATTAAGATAAAAGAGCACTGCCAGCGCACCTGTAAGGTTCAGGTCTGAATCTCTTGCGCCGTCTTTGCAGTCACGGGTTTTAAGCAAAGGATAATGTAATTCTCAGTGACCAACAGGGAAGGGTACCCCACCGGTAGTCTATTCATGAATTGATGGAAAGAAGGCAGCTTCTATTGTGATGGAGCACCGTAAGGTAGAAGTATGACTGAAGAAGTCACTGAAGAAGGAAAGCATGTCTCGGAATGAACTTTTAAGGGGAACCGCATCTTTACACATCTCATGAGAGAAACCCGAAAGTTTCCGCTAGGTAGTTGGTCAAAAAAAAAAAAAGAGGCAAGACGCTGAACATCACAAACATCATCGAATCTCCTCGTTTTTGAAACAATGTCTACAACAATGCTAGCAAGAGATTGAATCTCAGTCTTAATGCTCACCAGCCGTGCACATTACCACTGAGCCACGAGTCGGGCAAGCAAAATGAGATGTGGCGATTGGGTCAACACGTATAAGCGTCTCACCTCTACAGTCAGGCTTTTTCTAATGGAAGGTTTTTCTGGGTTTTTCGCCCATATGATATGCAAATGTGTGATAGCTGCCCCCTAAAAAAGTCCTCTCGTGTAGCAACAGTCTCTCTCAATTCAAAAGATTTTATTTTAAAAATGAAAAACATTTAACGTCTAAGTTTATATAGACAGTCGGCAAATTGGTGGGGAATTTTTCGGGATTTCTGTCATAGGATTGCATAAATGAAAGGTAATTAACCTTAAAAGTACTCGCTTTATTGTTTGTCGATGAACTGTTTGTAGTAGGAAACACGAGGGATTGCCCATGACGCACACATACACACAAACAAAATATCACACTCACGAAACGTGAATCATGTTGTATGCTGTCTTTAACCATTAACATAGGTGTACCTATGTCCCTCTAGTTTGACTTATTCTTTTCAAAATTTTCATCAACGACATCCCTAAAATTAACTTACTTACCCTTTTAGCTCATAGTGTTATTACTTTGCAAATATTTGACCAAAATACATTCACGAATTTGAACCTTGGCCTATCTGGTGGAAAATTAATATTAACGTTGACAAAACAAAAGTTGTCCTGTTCACCAGCAAATATACTCAGCCTCCTAACATTACTATTTTTAACCAATCTATTAACTGGTTTACTAAAGCAAAAGAATTTTGGTGTCATATTAGATAAAAGACTAGCTTACACCCAATACAAACAATATTAAATGAAAATATCTGCCTTCGTATGCTGTATCGATTTATTGACAGTAATACCCCCCTTTCTACTTAGAAAACAAAGTAATTATTTATATTTACTACATGCGTCCCTTTATAACCTGTGCATGTCTAGTTTGGGAATTTTCTGCCGCCTGTCATATTAATTTTATACAAATATAAGAAAATAATATATTAAGAATGATTACTGGTGGCATCATGCATTCTTTTAACTTCTCTAGTATGAAAAAAAAAATATAAATAATTTTTGTACTTGTCAAAGTTTTTAAATGTAAATAACTCTGATAACTCTCTATAAATCTCTATCAATATAAATATGCAAAATTTATATGCAAAATTTGCTTAGCTATGATTACTCTCTTCTCATTAATTCAGAGCTCCCTCCGGCAGAACTAATAAAACTACACTCTCCTAGACGAATTAGTACAATCAGCGTTCTGATAGTTAGCGATTGAAACCCGATCCTGCACTAATTCCAAGACGTCATTTCTTTTTATATAGCATCTGTCATTTCTTTCATACATCCCTTTCGGGCACTTCCTTTTCTGTTAATTTTTGTCATCTGAAATTATTATCGCCTTTCATTATTTTAAATTTTGTTTTTCTTTGAAATTTCTTTGCTCTTAAAATTATTAAATGTTTGAGTTTTAACTAAATGTCTAGCTTCAAGTTTATTTTCGACTGAATTTTATATACTTGCCCTATTTCCAAAACGTGTCTTATATTGACTTTGTTACTTTGACTTAAAAAATGTTACGTGAAAAGCGGAAATAGCGGTAATTATGATGGTCCCAATTTATGTAACAACTGTTTTATTTAATTTTTAGTTACATACGAGCAAATATCAAAAGTTAATAATAGAAAAAAGGAATAGTTAGACATTAAACCCACCAGAATAGTTCTTGGTCCCTATTGAGAAAAATCAATAGATATTAATAAATTGTTAGAGATCAATTAATCAATAGTTATTGATCAATCAATAGATATATACAGTGTTGCTGATGCGCTGCAGTTGGTGTTGTCCTCTGACAACACCTACCGCAATACTAAATATTCTGACAATACAAAAGGAGATGTTATCCCTCATGCCATATGTCATACCAGCAAGGCAAGAGTTTGAGGCTATGCTCACTCTGTAAAACTAGAATGACGAAGACATAGGCTCTATTTTTTGAGAAAATTGAAACAACAAAATGTTTGTATTCCGAGCATATAAAGTCAGATATATAAAAATGAAAACAGAGCACGTGACTTGATAAAGGCAAACCGTAAATCTCAGGAAGACAGATTTCCTTTGAATTTTAAATTTAAAACGTACATAATGAAAATTATGTTGCAAATGATTATTTATTTTAAAACCGTTTATGAAACTCTTTTGAACCGTCTTGAAACTCTTTTATGGTGAGCAAAGATCAATCGATTTTAAATAATAACTTCTCACGCATTTTTTGTGGACGCCCAGTAACTCATACAACAGCAACATCATTTTTGAAAATAATCATACATAAAGAATATTTTTATGTCATGTATGAGAGGCTTAATAGTAATTTTAACAAAAACTATTTTTTATTTTGTATTTTATATAATGGAATAAATATTTAAATTGAAAAGACATATTCTATAGAATAAAAATCGCTCGATTCGTTGTCTAGTGAGCTAACACATATAGTTAATATTCATGAAAGTTCAATCAATTGATGACTTCCGTTACAGTTATTACTTTCGAAAATGGAGAGATTCGACGTCAACTACGAAAGCACGCTAAAGCGTCTTGCATCTATAGTCAGGCTGCCTGGTGAGATTAGTTTTCCGATCTTTTTTTCCTATACTATACATGCAATTGAAGCAGTTACCTCTGAAAAAGTACTTCCCGGAGTAGTAGTTACCCTTCGTTTTCCCGTCTGTATATTCTACATGTTATATATAAATGTCCACCAATGATTGAAAAATCGATAAATAAAATGAATATTTTGCAATTAAAAAGGAACAGCTCGAGGGACACGAATAAAAAACACTGAATGTTTAAACAGTTAGTCTATAAAAACATAAATAAATTCTCATTAAATAGATATAGATGAGTAAATATATTATTATTAATATGATTAATGAAAATAATCACAAAAGATTTAAATTTTTTTAATCAAAAACACTTACCTATTTTTATCATATAATCTTTAATAAGCAAAAATATTAAAAAGAGTCCTTTAGGTATAAGAAAACACCAGTAAGAAGATTTAAGAAATAAGAGGCTTATATGTAAGAAACAAAAGTTATAATACCAGATTAGTTTAAGACCACGTCGATAATCATTATCTTCAAGGTAAATGTATTTTATATAATCCAGGCAAACCTAATGTTCTCACTTAAGAAAATTGTTTACATGTTTTTCATTTTATAATAGTATCTGAATTTTCAATTTATATTGGAGTTAAAAAAAGCTTGAAAAATTGTTTTTGTCAGAATAGTTTCTTGTTATCAAGTGAATTGTACATAGTTTCTACCCATTTGATATTTACTATCAAATAGATGGTATGTTTAACAACATTTTAATTTAATGCTGAAATAGGATACTTTTTATGAATTTACGAAAATAATATTTTGATACTTATTAATAGTAAATAAAATATTTTTTTAATATTAATTACGCTAATACTAACTAATTGCTAAAATATTAGAGCAATACATTTTATAATCGCAATTTACAGGTATCTTAAAAGAATAATATATTTTTAATAAGTATCATTACTTAATAAAGCCTTTATTAATCAATAATTTCAATACTGAGCTAGAAATAAAGATCTTTTTAATATAAGTTTTAGATTTATGAAAAGAAAAATATCAACTTCAGCTATTTTTAAAAGTTATTTGTACATATAACGATAAAATGTATAAAATGTAATAAAATGATTAAATAAAACGATGAAAAATGATGGTGTGTGTAATCATGAAATGTATTTTTACTAATTTATAATTTATGAATATTCAATTATGAAATATAAGATAGTTCTTATTTTATTTTTAAACAATAAATTTTTAATAAAATTCCTTTTTTTATAATTATACTAATTAACGAATTAATGGGTTTGAAAATTGAAGCCAATGTAATTCATTAAAAAATTTTCAATTCCTTCTATTGGCTCACACTCCCTATATATATCTTGTTCAAATTTGCAATCGTTCATAAAATACTTTTTTTTCATCCACCTCAAGTTCAAATACATTTTTTGAACTTGTAGTGGATGACACTCTGATGTTAATAGTTTTTCAAATATTAATTCATTAATTAAATTTAATTAATTAATTATTATTTTTTTTACATTTAAGTTACTTCTTATCTAATAATAGATGGCGCCAGATAAACTAAAAAATGAAGGAAAATTACTTATAAAGGACTTCTGCAATATAGTGAAAAAAAGAAGGAATTGACTTTAAAATTTTTGTATATTACTTGTTTCTTAGAAAATTCTCATTTAATTTCCACTTTAATTTTCTTTAATTGACATGGAAACGTAAAATTGTGTTGCTGTTTCTTGTCCCACTTGCTCGACAACAACATCTAGATCAAGTCCATGAATCCGTGATTCTGAATAGAAGCTGCCTCCCCTCATGGAAGGAGGGAAGGAGGTTGGGGGAAGCTTTTTGTTGTGATGGAGCATCCGTGGGTAGAAGTCTGACTTGGCTCCTAGTCACTGAAGAAGGAACAAGGGAAGATTTTAGATTATATTAGATTAGATTTCCGAGAAGACTTTTATAGGGAACTGTCCCACATTTGCGTATCGTATGGAAGAAAACTCGGGAAAATCCCACCAAATAGTCCAACTAATGAGGCAAGATGCTGAATATCACAAACGCCATTGAGCCTCCTGGTTTTTACAAACTGTAATTAACAACAAAACTGCCAGCGGATTGAAGTTAAACTCTAAAAGAAAATTGATAATGTAATAATTGTTATTTGTTAATGCATTTATTACTTGTAAATCAACTGATGCCTTTTGATGTTAAATTAAATTCGTACCATAATAATTTCTGCTTTTTTTTTTTTTTTTTTTTTTGTGTGATGGTATAAAAATCAAGATTTGTATTTAAGTATTGCATCTCCAAAGTGTTATATTGCCGATATGGATAAATTAATTCTTCTTTTTTTCCTTATCCTACAATTTTAAAATTGGCAATTGATAATAACAATGATGATATTTGATGAAATTTAAATATTAGTTTTTTAAAAATTTAAAATTTTATGCTATGCGTTCTCATAATAGTTTTAATATTCAAACTATTATTATAAAAAATTTAAATTGTATAATTGTTTCAACTTTAATTTTTAATTGATATTTTTTTAATCAAGATATTCGAAGTAAAATAAATACAGTTGAAGCCAAGCAATGCTTTTATTCATATCTTCAAGTGTCAAATATAATTCTTTACAGTACCTTTTATTTTTCTAAATTATTCTTTCACTTGCAAAACGTTAGCTGATGATCTCATAAGTGAACAGCTTTGGATGTTTGACACGATACCTTCATGTCCTCTTCCGGAAAATATAAAGTTCAATCTCCCCCGGCTTGCATACAGGAAAGGTGTGGGGTTTTATTAAAGGACAAGGAAATTCCTTTTAAGGATTTCTCACCTCGTGAGTGGACAAACTTATTAAATGAAAAGGATTAGCATAGAGATTTCTCAGCACTTGGAGGAATATAGCGCCTGAAACCAACAATGAGCAACAGTTTAAGTGAACTGAATTTAAAATGGTAAATAGATTTTCTAATAATTTATGAATAAATTTGTTACATATTGAGCATTAATATATATATTTCGCATTTCAGATATATAGTTTCCTCGTTGCTTTGAAATAATTACATAAATTGTTCAAAAATACTTCTCCCTAATTATTTTGATGATTATAAACATACTGTTATTTATTTTATATTATTTAATACATTTAAAATATAATAATTATATTTTCATGGAAATTTCTTGTTTTATTTATATATTTATTTATGTTTTTCATTTTAATTTATGCCGGTTAAATTGGTTACTTTCGTAACGATATTTATTATTTTCGTGTTTTTGGTATATCTTGTAGTTTTAAATTCTTTTCCGTTATTTTGTTATTACATTTGATGTAGTTTCTCTGCGATTCTTGTATACAAGACATTTTTAACCAGTAATTAAACGTAATTGAATTTTCAACAATGGTGGTAAAAACAAATTCATAATCATTAAAGAAATCATTTTATTATCACGATTTAGGCTCTGATATGAATAGAACCCATAAATTATTGTTTGGAAAAGCTGCAGTTGTGCTGTTTCAAAAACATTTAATTACTAATGCTGGTCACCTTTTTACATATATACTTCCCTCTTCAATGCATATCATAAATATTTGATGGTAACTTATATACTTAATAAATTATAAAAATTAAAAACGTTTTCCTACTGCTAATCGTTTTAAACGGCGTATGCATATAATTTTTAATTAATTAATTTTCTGAGTATTTATTTAAATTCCATTCTTATTAAAAAAAATTTTTTTTAGAAATAACTTATAAGTACTACCATTAATGCATTATGCATTATTCCAAAGAGCAATTAATTAATTTCTCAACAAAAATTAAAATATGATCTTGACATAAGAAGAAACATCAATAACGTTATTATTCTAATGTTGGATGTTATTTTGAATATCACATTAACAAAAGCGAAGCATATCTTTCGAAAATTAATGGGGTGGAGAAATGTGAGTCATTTGAGACAAACAAAAACAAGATTTATTACTCATATTTACATATAATGAGGACCTAATGCTAATTCCCCTAATAGCACATTGTCAAATGCTTTTTGACAGAGTTGATCGAATCTTAATTTTTAGGCCTCTCATTACGTTCCTTGTTATGCAGATGCAGTCAACGCCTTTTCAGTATAAACCGTATCTTGAATAAGTAGTTCCGATTCAAGAGCGGAAGACGACAATCGATTAAAAGCTGCCCTTCGGCATGACCTACTTTCTTAGGCGTAATCATACGATTCATCAGGGAGCTGCAAATCGTCTTCTTCATTAACGTATTATCTGTCACACTTTTGTGCTCCGTTTGGTTATATTTTTTTGTGTGTCTTTTATGTACTTTATGAGGTTTTTTTAGTTATTTTTTTTACTTAGGTGACATTTGTTTATTTCTCGAATCAAGATGATAAATGATAATTCGCAAATAAATGTTCTTTTCTTGGGAAGGAATATTGACTTCAATCCGTTTTGTGTCAAGAATAAATAAATTTCAATGTCAGATTGCTCATAACTGAATGTTATTTTAATGTACTGTTCATTCGGTAGAATAGGAAGAAAAAAATCTGTACTGTCATATACTTTACTTTATTGAAAGTCTGCTTTCGATATTTAATTTTTATTGTATTGAATAGCGAGTTCGAATCTTACAAAAATATTTGACAATTTTTAGGTACTCAGAAATTAAAAATGTTCATAATAATTTTTTCTCGTAATTTTCTTTTCTATATATTTATTACTTTAAGAAGAATGTAGCAAAATTCTGTCATAAATAATCTCAAAAATAATGATGTTGAGATCTTTAATCAGTATAGTTTAAAACATTTTTTCCCGTTTAATGAACGTAATTAGATTAATTAATTACAAACTGTGTAGAAAAAAAGGAAGTTTAGAAAAAAAAAGAAAATTAGTATTTTTTAAAGAAGGAAATTATTTTATTTTTTTTGAAGGGGGTAATTTTTTTTAAAAGAAAGTCTTCGCTTTTATTTAAGCAATCTGTATCTCCTGTAAAATAAATTAAATTCGATTTTCCTTTAATTTGGATAAAATAAGTTAATTGATTACAATCTCGTATAATTAATTAAGAATTACGTAACTTAAAAACTTTCTCTACGATACATCTTTAATCTGTCAGAATCAATTTGCGTTTTGAATCCGCCATTCGAAACTGTTGAGTAAAAGTACCTCATTCAATTATTTTTGAAAAAAAAAATGGGAAATTAAATTTTTGCAATTAGGATGAGATATGACGGATGAGAGATGTTCAGTTTTATGAATATTAGCAGATGCTGCGCACGATCTACATAGTTTTCAAAGTTTAAAATATTATTTAAAATTATGCATCTTGTAAAATATATTTCTAAACATTTAGCTTCTGCAATTAATTTTTGACTTTTCCTTTAAAAATTGTATTTATTTACAAAAGTAAAATTTCTATATTTAATTAGGTTATAAAGCTAAAAATATTTTTGTGGATTTATATTTGAAATTATTTTAATCTGTTACTATTCTCATATAGGGGCCTGAATGGCCGAATGGCTAGAGCTTTGGTACTCGGTACCACAAGTTCAGGGTTCTAGTCCCTGCGGTGCCGAAGTAGTTTGTACTGGTCCGGAATGCACTTTAAACCGTAGGTTCCTGTCTAGCTGATCGTAGAGCGTTGCGGCATTGTTACTCCGCGTCCGTAGCTTATCTTCAAGCTACACGCACCTCCTGGGTGCTGTTAAGTGAGTAACGTCGGTGCAGCGCTTGTCTTAAGACATCGAATACAATTGTCGTAGTGTTTGCCAGTTGCATTAGAACAAAAAAAAAACTATTCTCTTACTTTGATAAAAATTTTTGATGTAGATTCCCTTAATTCTTCTAAATATCTGCCCATCGAAGCTTATTGATCACTTTATAGCGACATGTTTGTTTCGGCTGATAAACTTTTATATTTCCGCAATTTGTAACAAATCCCTTAACTTAATCGTTATTATTACCGTTCTTTTATTTTCAATTACACTCTTTTGAAAACATGTAAGCATCTCGAAAAAAAGTGAGTATTTTTATTTAAATTAAGCTTGCGTAAAATCCATGAACATATAATGAAATGATTACAAATTCTAGGCCTCAGGACCCCTTAGTGGTTAGGCAATTACACATCGAATGTATGTGAATAATTGGTAATAATACATATAATGGCGGTGATACATATTTGTATACTTCTACGTAAGGTGTGAAAAGACTAATAATAATATCCTGCGATACATGCAATCAGGTTTGCCTCAATTGTTGCTCCATGTTTGGGATATTGTAGGTGTGTCCTGAATCCAGCAGTCTACTAAACCCTCTACTACGAAAACAATCAAATTATTATGTGAGAGTTTTAAAAAACTGTTGAATATTTTCTCCAAATGACAAATACTGCAAAACTAAATTATCCATTTCAGTATTCGTTGCAATTGAAATGGTATCGAGGTTTGTTTAATTGTACTTTCTTATAAAACTTTGTAATTTTTTTTTGGCCAAACTATCTGGACATTATTTTGTTTAAAATTGTTTTTAATAATTAAGGAAATAAGTAAAAAAGAAACTTAGTTTTCATGAAACATTTACTACCATTATATAAATAATTGGATTACCAATATTTATTTATTCATAAGCAATTTTATAGTCAAGCAGGTATTTTTTTTACTTCACTACTCAATGTCTGTTAATTATTGCTATATTAACAAGTGCTTATTGTTTCATAAAATTCATAATTTATATGAAATAATCTCAATACTATCCAAATAACCTTTATGTTACAAAATAATTTCAAATAACTTAATGTGATTATACTTAACACTGGATACTGGACCTGTTATAATTTGCTTTCTTCTACATTTAGTTTAGAAAAATTAGGCCAAAATTTAATCTTTTAAAGCGACATCAGCATAGAAATCCGGCCACAAAAAGAAATGAGAAAAATTGTCAAATTTTTACTTGTTTGTTTACAAGTGGTACTAGTGGGGTAGTACTAAAGTAGTCATAGCTGAAAATGTTGATGTATAAAAACAAAAGATTTATTAAATACCATTTTTATTATTATGATTTAGGCTCTGACAGGGATAGAATCCATAAATTCTTGTTTGGAAAAGCTGCAGTTGTATTTTTCAAAACAATTTAACTACTAAGATAATGTTGGCCAATCATTTTACATAGATACTTCTGTCTTCAACGCATATCATAAATATTTGGTGGTAGCGTATATATTCGATATGCTATAAAAATTAAAATTCTTTTCCACTGCTACTCGTTCTTTACACTTATGTATATAAATTCTATTATTTAATTTTCTGAGTATTTATTTTTGAATTTAAATTCCATTCTTATTCAAAAGTTTTCTTTCGAAATAACATATTAATACAACCATTAATGCATTATGCATTATGTCAAAGAGCAATTAATTAATATCTTGAAAAAAAGCAAAATATGATCTTGACATATAAGAAGAAACATCAATAATGTTATTATTCTAAAGTTGGCAAAGTGTTATTTTGAATATCACATTAACAAAAGCGAAGAATATCTTTTGAACATTAATGGGATGGAGAAATGTGAATCATTTGAGACAAACAAAAAACAAGATTTATTACTCATATTTACATCTAATGAGGACCTAATGCTAATTCACTAACAGCACACTTTTTAATTCACTTTTGACAGAGCTGATCGAATCTTAATTTTTAGGCTTCTCATTACGTTCCTTGTTATGCAGATGCAGGTCAACGCCTTTCCAGTATAAACCGTATCTTGAATAAATAGTTCCGATTCAAGAGCGGAAGAAGACAATCGATTAAAAGCTGCTCTTCGGCTTGACCTACTTTCTTAGGCGCAAGCATCTGATTCATCAGGGAGCTGCAAATCGTTTTCTTCATTAACGTATCATCTGTCACACTTTTGTGCTCCGTTTGGTCATATTTTTTTTGTGCTTTTTTATGTACTTTATGAGGTTTTTTTAATTATTATTTTACTGAGGGGTGACATTTGTTTATTTCTCGAATCAAGATGATAAATGATAATTCGAAAATAAATGTTCTTTGCTTGGTGAAGGAATATTGACTTCAATACGTTTTGTGTCGAGAATAAATAAATTTCAATGTCAGATTGCTCATAACTGAATGTTATTTTAATGTACTGTTCCTTCGGTAGAATAAGAAGAAAAAAAAAAACCTGTACTGTCAAATACTTTTCTTTATTGAAAGTTTGCTTTCAACATTTTATTTTTATCATATTGAACAGCGAGTTCTAATCTTACAAAAACATTTGACAGGTACTCAGAAATTAAACATCTTCATACAATTTTTTCCCATAATTTTATTTCCTTTATATTTATTTTACTCTAAGAAGAATGAAGGCAAAAATCTGTCATAAACAACCTCAAAAATAAGGATGCTGAGATGTTTAATCAGTATAGTTTAAAATATTTGTTTTCCGTTTAATGAACGTAATTAGATTAATTAATTACAAACAGTACACAAAAAAGGAAGTATCGAAAGAAAAAAAGAAAATTAGTATATTTTTAAATAAAAAAATTTTATTTATTTATTTTTTTTTTTAAAAGGGTAATTTTTAAAAGGAAGTATTTAAGCAATTTGTCTGAATTTCTTTTAATATAAATTAAATTCGATTTTCATTTAATTTGGATAAAGTAAGTTAATTGATTACAATCTCGTATAATTAATTAAGAATTACGACGGAACTTCGACAAAAATATTTTTCTCTACGAGGCATCTTTAGTCTGTCAGAATCAATTTGCGTTTTGAATCCGCCATTCGAAACTGTTGATTAAAAATACGTCTTTCAATTAGTTTTGACAGCTGGGAGAATTAAATTTTTGCAATTAGGAAAACGGGTGAGAGATGTTCACTTTTATGAATATTAGCAGATGCTGCAGACCATCTACATAGTTTTGAAAGTTTAAAATATTGTTTAAAAGTATGTATCTTGTAAAATACATTTCTAAACATGTATCTTTTGCAATTAGTTTTTTACTTTTCTTTCAATTAGTTTTTTTTTTGTCAAATCTTCCTCAAAAATTCGTCAGATTCCTGCACCAAATCTTTAATTTTTCGGACGTGAGCTTCGTTGGTTGAGGTTGATGGTCGACCAGAGAGCTCTTTTCTTCAACGCTTTCTCTGCCTTCCTTGAACTGTTTATACCACTTCTAAACATTTGCTAGGAATGCTCACCGAATGCCTTCTGCAACATTCTATACGTTTCCGCAATACGTTCTTTTCTCAATTAATTCAGACATTTCAAAAATCGCCGGAATCAGTCTTAGCGTGTTACAAAGCCAAGCGTAACTCAAACACTAATAAATATTTTGACGTAAAATTTCACACAGATGTCAAGGACAGTACCAGGAATTTAAAAAGAAAAAAAAAAAATTGAAAGGCCCGGGAATTTGAAATTGAAAATTGGTCTTACGTTTTGGACACAGCAATATATATATGAAATAAAGCCAAAATCAGAGAATACAAATATATATATATAAATATATTTCTATTATGTGATTGTGGCATCAATTCATATTTTTTTAATTATGATTTATATCTTTATATATTTTAAATTATGATCAATTTAAAGATTAAACTCCAGAATAAATATCAAACAAACAGCAAAAAATTAAGTTATAATAACAAAATAAAATACTTTATAAATATGAAGAGATAGACTTTTTCGCTTGAACAATAAAACTTCCCGAATTTGAAAAATCTAATAGAATAAGATTTGAGTAATATTCATTGCATCTTTTATGGCTCATATGGAAGTATCCGGAAGAAAAGCCGAAGATTTATAATCTTTCTTGCGGTATAAATTACAATAGTTTCCTCACAAATTTGCGCAATGTATGATTGATGATTCCAGCCTTCTTACTAGAAATAATTTTATTTTATCACTCTAATTTTTAATTTTTTTCTATTTGATGTTGCGAATTCTCATAAATGTCACCTCATCATAAAATTTGTATTCGTCATAAAGATACATCGTTTCATAAATTTTTCAAAAATGTTTTCTTGACTATTTGGAAATTTAATTTGGCTAATATCGAAATAAGAATTTTACTTGCAGTGACATTTCTGTTTCATAAAATATGAATTGATTGGATCTTAGAAAACTTTAAAATGAAGTATAGAAATTGATACAGTTAATGTATTAAAAAGTTAAAACTATTTTTTACTGCTTTAAAATTTTTTAATTGATATGCATTTGGTAAAATTCCTAAAAATAAAATAAGATTCTAGAAAGTTTAATATTTAATAATTTTTACAATGGCCGAATATTTAATACACAATTTAGCAGCAGATCTTAAAGCCAGAAAATCAGATAACAAATTATACCGATTGGCATAGTTTGACGTTTTTAACTCTGTAACTGTGTTAAAAACCGCCAAGTTCATTGCACGAATATCGAAACTCAACTGGCAAAGATTTTGGTCGTAGAAACGTTTTATGACGTCGAGGCTCAAGGATGATATAAAAATTTTCAACATGTATCTCCTTTTTTTTTGCTAAGCTAATAATTGAACCGTAGTTTTTTTTGTGTAATAGCCAGCATTTTGGCGAAAAATTGATAGACACTATCATTAAATTTGTTGCCAAGATCGCCAACTATGCGATATTCTTAATTTTTTTGTCTTGCCTAGTTGTTAGAGGCGTATTTTTACAGAACTAAAAGAAAAATACATAGTAAATATAAACTAAAAGTATAAAATTATTAAATAACTAAAATTAAGTAATTTATATTTATTTACAAACATTCAGTACATATTTATGTAATCTGTATACAGGGCGATTACAATAAGTCACACTTTCAAAATGCCGTAAAAAAAAGAACCACTCTTTGAAATGAATTCATATTTGAATCGAAGATACTTGAAGAAGGGGAGACAGCATGGAATAAAAAAGGTCCACAAAAGTTCCACCGATTTTCCCATCCAATTTGGTATGTCTTTGCCGTGGTGGATGGGCTTACCACTAACACATAGACAGAAAATACCATTTTCAATTAAATCATTGTTACATTAATAAGAACTTTAATTTTTTTTTCTGCAATTTAATGTTGTTTTATGAATGACAAATTAATGAAAATGTGGAATGAAACCTAAAAAAATTGAAAGTGCATTATAATCAATCACCTTTCTTTTCATTGGAGAGCAATTTGTGCCCCGTAGGCCTAAAGCCGATATTTTGTTTGTCTTATTCCTAGGTAAACTACTGCCCACTGTTGATCTAACGAAAGAACCTGTGCGGGGTGAGTGGGGCAGGAGTGCCCCCTTTTCTCCTTGACGCGTGCACATAACTTGTGCAAATATTTCTTTTTCATCCATGACAGACAAGGAATTGCTTTTAAAGGGGAGCGATTGATGGGAAATCGATTAATTAAATTTTTCAGAAATGGCTAAATGATTGGTCGAAATGGTGGAGTGTGTTTGAGAAAGATCATATTGCATCAATATTTTTGATTCATTTCCAATTTGATTAAGTAAGAAGCACATAGTAGCACATATCGAACGGAAGCAATAACGTCTTCAAAGGGACAAGTGATAGATTTTTACGGAATTTAAGAATGGGCAAAACAATTTTTTTTTTTTTTTGATAAATTCTATAATACATTCCAGGAAAATAACGATAAAGGCGTTCAGGTAACAAAATGGTTCTTATCAATGGAGATGGATACCTTTCCAATTTGATTAAATAAGAAGCACATATATCGAATGAAAGCAATAGCTTTATCAGTTTATTAAAAAAAGGTAAAAAAAAAAAAAAGGCAAATGATTAGATTTTGTGGAATTTAAGAGCGGGCATAACAACATGCTTTATTGTAAATCCTAAAAATATATTCAAGGAAAATAACGATAAAGGCATTCAGAAAACAAGACTGTTCTCATCAATGACTACATTTCCAGAAAATAATGATAAAACTGTTTAGGCCAATTTATGAATTAAGATAAAGTTCACATCTACAGCCAGTGAAGGTTCACTCGCGTCAACATTGCAGTCATTGGATTTAAGCAAAAATATGAGCCTGATGACGATTGTGATAACATGTATAAAAGCCATATCTACAGTCAGGCTTTCTAGTGGAAGGTTTCCCTGTTTTCTCTCATATAATATACAAATGTGTGATAGCTGTCCCTTTAATAGCCTTCCCACATTCAAGATATTTTATTTTGAACGTTTTATATTGACAGTCAACTAAACTTGTGAGGACTTTTTCAGGATTTCTATCATAAGATGCGTAAAGGAAAGGCAAGCCTTAAAGAGTATTCGTGGCTATTGTTAACGTGCACCGCTGGTGAGCATTAGAGCTGAGGTTCAATCGGCTGGGCTTTTGATGTAGACACAAATTCAAAACCTCGATGGTGTTTCTGATGTTCAACATCTTTCCTGGTTAGTCGGACTACCTGGTGGGAATTTTCTTGATTTTCTTCCACATGACAGAGAAAGGTTTTGTAGCTCATACTAAAAGTCCTAATGGAAAGCACTTCTCTCCTTTTTCAGCAAGTCAAATCAGACTTGACGAGCGCTCCATACATCAGAAGATACCCCTTTCCCTCCATTCATGAGTATATTTCCGATGGGATGTCCGTCCGCATTCAAAAGGACACTGAAGATTAGACACAACGACAGGCATATTATCCGCTTTATTTTTAGTAGTAAGGAACAGCTGGTTCGTTCAACTACAAAGTACTCGTTGTGGTAGGAACACGCGGTTTTACCTATGAGCAACACACACACAAAATCTACAGCTCGAAACGTGAATCATTTTGTATGTTGTTTTTAACCAATTTTGCTTCTATAAAAAAATTCCTGTTGTTTTTTCACATATAAAGCTAATTTTCAATAAAATCATTTATTTTCAAGGATTTTTAATTAATTATTTTTTCACTACTATTATTTATAATTATTTTAATTTAATACAATAGCAAATTTCTATCACCAATAAGTTTATAACTTCAGTAATGTTATTAATGTTTTTTTAATAAATTAATGTTATAAACTATTGCATTTGCTGCATTGAAATAATTTTATGCACTGTAGCATTACTACCATGGTAACAACATTGCCGTAGTAACAATGGCATTATAATGACAATAACATTTTTATGGTAATAATATTTGGTTACACAGTTCACCATAACACATCAAGGTAACGTTGCTCGCTTGAGCTCTATTGTAATACAGCTCCCGTGATTAGTTGATAAAAATTTTCAATTCGTTTTTTTTTCTGCAATATTTTTAACCAATTAACTCATTTATTAAGCATATTCTATGAGAATATATAAAAATTCAATGGGAAAAAAAGTTTTGAAAAGAAAAAAAAAAATAGTAAAATAATAGAGTGAAGAAATAGTTTTGTAGCAAGAACTAGTGAAATATTAAAGACATTTAAGTAGTTTTTATAAATCCTTTCGAATACATCGTGAATTTAAAATTCTTAAATTAAGAATTCTTAATTAATTAATTTCTTAAGTGGAGGAATTTCTTTATTTTTGTCGATCTATTATAAAATCAATTATTTATCATTAGTTAGTTTATACTTCTTACAAGTGACACATCTTAACTTATTGTATGCAATGGAATATTTAAGCCAGTAGAGATAGTTATTTAAATTAGAAGAAAAAATTTTTTAGAAATAGTTTCTGAAGGACATAATATATAATACTAAAAAAAACTGAAATCCTTTACAAATTTCATTTTATCATGTATGAATATATTTTATCACCTATTCCATCTACGGAATTTGAATATATAATATTAAATGATGATTAAAATAATTATAGTAAACCATAATTGATTCTTAAAGTCTAATTTGGAATAATTGTGTTTTCAAGGTCGGTAGTTTTTTAATTTTAAGGTTCTTATCTTAAGGTTCTAATCTTAAGGTTAAGATGTTTGCAACTGATCATTCATGAGCTGTGGTTGAAAATATGGATGCTGAAGAAAAAGAGCGGAGAGGTTTTTATCAGAACCATTTGAAAGTACATTCTGCTAGCATCTCTAACAATGCTACTACTACACCACACCACATCACTGTGACTAGAGCTGAGGTTCCCCTTTTACAGTTTGGGAATGATGTGGTGAGAAGAAGTTTGAATGGGCTCTGGGACGCGCTCCGGTCAAATGAGACTGGGACCTACAGCTTAAAGTGGATTCCGAACCACTACGCTGGGATTTGAACCCGAAATCTGTGGTACCGAGGGTCCCCCCCACCATGTCTCTAACAATGCAAAGTACCCGACTATTTGTGGAGGACTAACGTTTCACACGGACACTGATGTCTGCAGCTACATCCTAATAATGAAAAATACAAGGCCCTGACACTTGAAAAACATTTTATTCTTAATAAGTGCAGAATGAGGGTGACTACCATTGGTATATACCCTTTTATTAACTGTGCATAGCACAATAATAATAATAAGAATAATAATGTTAACAAACCTGATAAAATCATAAAAATAATTAAAATCACAAAAGCAGATTTTTTTTTCTGACGACAGAAATCCTGAAATCAATGGGCCGAAAATATTCTCACAAATCAAATAAGCGATGGAGACTAACAGCCCTTTGAACCAAAATTGCCACCAATCATGTTTAGACAGTGTGATATCTTAAAGGAAACATTCACTATGAGAGATATTAAGCTTTGCAGGAAAGGCCATATTAAAGTTGTCTGGTGAATGTCTTAAGTGTTTCTCAGCAAATATTGAACAACACCGGGCAATATCTAAAACAACGTGGAATTTATTTCACACATATTCAAATAAAAAAAAGTCACTTAAATAAATCCTAATTTTGTGGCGTCGCGAAATAAAAAAAAAAAAAAGGAAATTAATATCTAAAATATTCCCCATATAAACTAAAATATATGTAAACGAATCCAATCATAAATATAAATAAATCCAAACTAATGCGTTTTATACAGATACGTTTTACTCCAGAATTTTGTGAAAAGGAGACAATCACATTTTCAAATAATGAACCCAATTATGGATAAAAAATAAAATTTATATGAATATGTAAAAAAATATTTACAAAAAGGATATTAGTAACCAAAAGGGAAATATTAATTATGAGAATTAATCATATAGGGGGGGAAACGAATAGAACGAATTTAATTGAAATAATTAATCAAGTAAGATATTCAACAATAATAAAAAAATTAACAAAACACACGAATAATCTTGGTGAATTAAATTCATTCATGTTTGGTAAACAGCAACATGATAACAATAATAGTAATAAAAAGTAGAATTGCAGTTGTAGCAATCAATATGTATTATAGTATATTTGATGTCAATTTGTCAAATGGGAAAAAGGAAAGATTCATTTAGATAAGTGCAAATTTAGGCATTTATGTGCTTAGGTTTCTCATGAACACTGAACTCCATTGATGCATTACTCTCTCTGAGTACAGTAATCGTCTTCATGGTTGACCCGGCGACATACTGTTGCGGCCAAAATAATGAGACTTCACAGCCCACTTTACATCGTTTTTTTTCCTTTATTTCTCCACCACATGATCATTTCTCCTCTGTATCCACATCACCTACCTTTTTCTTCTCCTTCACCTTTTATCTCGTCTCCTAGATCAATTTATATCAAAATGTCAAATTTGCCTCATTGGCTAGATTTGTATCCATGAGGCCGCCTCAATACAGCTATTGGTTGGAGGAGAAAACCTTTGTCTTATTCCCAAGTGGTTGGTCTACTAACCATCTCATTGAAATTCCCAGGCTGTTAAAACAATCACTGCTATAAATTTCCACTTTCGAGCAATTAAGATAGTCAACAGCCCTGACTTTTACTACTTTCTAAAGGCGGTCACCATTGTGACACACCTTTTCATCCTCCAAGAGAACATGAACAGAGGAACGCTAAATGGATAATTGAGACCATAAAGATTAATGCTGAAAAGACTGGCTGTTGAATAGCGCCTTTTCAACCTTTTTTGAAGACTATTTCGACAAAAGTCTGGTATAGGCCACACACAGATTTATTCTAAGAGTTACTCTTACAGTGACAAAAATAATATATAATATAAAATAATATATAATAATATATAAATAATATATAAATAAATATATAAAAATATAAAATAAAAAATAATATACAAGCAATACTAAAATGTGAAAAATATAATTTAATTAATATATATAATATGTTGACGAGATAATTTTTACTCAAAAGAAGAAAATGAAGAACTCATTGCGGTGGATTTAAAAACTTAGTCTTAAAACTTAAAATTTTTATACTAATCTGGCAAATTATACTTCTGCAAAACGAAGAAAAAATTAAACTAAATCTGATATCAATAAGCTTACCTGTTTAATTGTAAAAATAGGAAAAAAAAAATAGTAGAAAGCAAAAAAAATGACGCAATATTTCTCCTGCAATTATTTCCACCATTCTCTCAAGACTATAATCATAGGCAAAGATGTTTAAACAATGGGAATTATTATAAGAAGCAATGCTCTACAAAGAAGAAGTTAGAAAATCTGTAGTGTATGAAATGTTTTGAATATGAATATATTACTAGATTTAGAGGATGTCCCATGCGAAAATGCGAACTGCTACAACTACTAGAAATAAAAAAACTGACCAAAGCATATCCTTTGTCAATATGATAGAAGGTAATGTTTCTAAAACAACTCCATCCTTTACCTCTACTAAATAAAAACAGTACAGCTATTTTAACTAACTACCTCTAGAGAATTTTAATAAATCTATATACTTTTAAAAAATTATTATTATTTTTAATTCCATAGGAAGCATTCTGAGCTTCTATAATCAATTAAATAATTGTAACAATGCTTTTGATATAACAATGTTTTGCGGATAACATAATATATGCAAAAAAAAAAAAAAATAACTAATAATAGCACGTCTAATCGACGAAGTTTTTAAACATGCAACGCTTCTTTCCATCTTTAAACCCTTTTTGGATAGCTCTAAAATTTCCTTCTTTTCCTTTTCCTCCCAAAATTTAAAAAAGATCCTTTTAAATTTCAGAACCCTTTATTACCAAGTATATATTAAACAAATTAGCTGAGCAAATTATTCTTAGCAATATTAAATCACATTTTTCTAAATTTTCTATAAAGTATTCCTCAATTCAGTTTTACAACAAATCTCTCTACGACACACCAACTTTTAAAACTGACAGAACTCACCCCTAAAGGACTTATCAAAAAATCCATCACTGGAGACATCTTTTTAGATATTGCCAAGATCATTGACAAGAAGACGATATAATCCCCTGAACTAATACATAAATCACAAAATATACTGCCCTCCAAAAGTTAAGGAACAACATGTTTTTCGAAGCTCATCATAAGTTTATAGCTTACCATAGTTTATATAAATGAAAAACGAACTTGCAAAACGAACTTGAATGAGAGCAAAATTATGCACAAACGATAGCTACTAAATTTTTTTATAGAAAAGAACGGGTATATATGAGTGAGAGAAAAATATGCAAATATCAGGCTTTCGTATTTACGCTTGTAACTTTTGTTAGCAGATTCGTTGACAATAGGCAGTGGGGTCCCGCAATGTCTGAGAGAATGTCTGAGATTCGTTAAGGTAGCGGTCGGTCGGATGGATGGAAATGGGGTTGTCCCAGGCTGATGCTGACAGGCGTCTTAATGCACCTCGCAGTGTGGACCACCATATCTGGAATCAATATCAAACCGAAGCTTCTGTGTCCAGAAGACATGTTCCAGGTCGACCACGAGCTACAACACCTGCAGAAGACCGTTTTGTAACTGTTTAGGCTTGAAGGAGAAGAAGCATTTCTGTGCAGCTACTTGTTGCAGACCATTCTGTAGCATCAGAAAGAAGAATATCCGCTAGTACGGTGTGAAGGAATCTTCACAATTCAGGTCTCTGTGCAAGGCGACAAGCTGTGCGTGTTCCCCTCAACGGACGACAGAGAAGGGCCCGCTTATCTTGGGCAAGAGAACACGTTTCCTGGACCAGACCACTATGGGCTCCTGTACTCTTTACAGACGATTCCAGGTTCACATTGGAGAGCGTTTCAGACGTCTGCTGATCTGGAGGGAACAAAGCACCAGGTATCATCAATCCAACACTGTTGAAAGACACAGTTACCGAGGTGGTGGAATAATGGTTTGGGCAGGAATCTCACTCGGTGGTTACACTGACTTGTATGTGCTCCACGGAGGAACTGTGACTGGTTTGAGATATTTGGATGAGATCCTTGATCCATATGCCGGTGCAATTGACAATTTTTTTCATTTTTATGGATGATAAAACACGAAATCACCGAGTTGTAGTTGTTGATTAATATCTTGAGGGTCTTGGTTTGGAGCCAATGGAATGGTCAGCTCGATCTCCAGACCTGAATCCGATATAGTATCTTTGGGACTATCTTGGTAGACAGGTTGCTGCTTTAAGTCCTTCTCCAATGTCTTCAGGAAAGCTAAAACAAAGTTTACTCCATGTCTGGTCTTCGCTTCCCATTTCAGTAACCGATAACTTAATTGACAGCATGGAGAGTCGAGGCCGCCAATGCATTCAAGCTAGTCGTGGGCATATCCCTTACTAAAACTCATTTTTGTTATGTTTCTATAACATTTTACCATATAAAACTGTGATTATTATTTTTTCCAAGAATGAACTTTTCCAGTGAGATTGCTTTTTTTTTGTTGCAAATCCTTTTTACGATTTTCTTATGTAAACTTCTATGTTGTAGTCAATATATAACTGTTTTGTGCACATGCCAGCCAAATTTGATGGTTCTACGTTCATTTATTTGCAAATTTGGCGCAAAATACTGGTTGTTCCTTAACTTTTGGAGGGTAGTATATATACAGACGGCATAATCCCTAAATTTCATGCATATAATTTTCCTATTAACTAATTCATTAATATATTATTAAAGTGAATTTTATGGTCAACCACTTATCAGGCATATTAACGCAGATGTACCTAGCTCTTCCTAGTTAGACCTATTCTATTCACAATTTTCATCAATGACGTCCCTAAAATGAGCTTAGTTACTCTCTGCTTACGACGCTGCTATCGCATTTCAATTACATAATGTTATTACTTTTGCAAATATTTGACAAAATTACATTCACGCATTTGAACCTCGGCTTACCAGGTGAAAAATTAATATTAATGCTGACAAAATGGAAAGTCGTCCTGTTCACCAGAAAATATACTCAGCCTCCTAACATTACTATATTTCGCCAATCTATTAACTGGTCTACTGAAGCAAAGAACCTTGGTGTCATATTAGATAAAAGACGAACATACATTTACCATGCAAACAATAATAAAAGAAAATATAATATCTGCCTTCCCATGCTCTATCGATTTATTAACAGTAATCCCCCTTATATTTAGCAAACAAACTAATTATTTATATTTACTACATATGTCCCTTTATAACCTGTGCATGTCTAGTTTGGGAATCCTCTGCCCAGTGTCATATTAATTTTATACAAATATTAGAAAAATTTTTTAAGAATAACTATCGGTGACATTAGGTATTCTTTTGACTTCTGTCGTATATAAAAAGCACCTTATTTTGTACTTGCCAAAGATTTTTTTAAATGTAAATAACTCCGATAACACTCTATAAATATCTCTCTAATATAAATAACTCTGATATTCAAAATTTGTCTAGCGATGATTATTCTCTCCGAATTAATTCAAAGCTCCCTCCGGCAGTGCTAATAAAACTACACTCTCCCTAGACGCATTAGTACAGCTAGCGTTCTGATAGTTAACGATTGAAACCTGACCCTGCACTAATTATCTGATGTCATTTCTTATATATAGCATCTGTCATTTCTTTCATATATCCCTTTTGGGCACTTCCTGTTTTCTGTTAATTTTTGTCATCTGAAATTGTTATTGCCTTTCATTATTTAAATAAATTTTTGTTTTTCTTTGAAATCTTTTGCTCTTAAAACTACTTAATGTCTGAGTTTTAACTAAATGCTTAGATTCAAGTTTATTTTGGACTGAATTTTCTGTGCTTGCCTTATTTCCAACATGTGTCTTGCATGGATTTTGTTATTTTGACTTAAAAATGTCACATGCGAAAGAGGGAATAGGGACAATTATAATGGAGCCGTTATGTAGCAATTGTTTATTGAATTTTAAGTTATATACGGACAAACATAAATAGTTAATAACAGAAGAAATCTGAAAGGCTAGACATTAAGCCGCACCAGAGTAGTCCTTGGACACTATTGAGAAAAATCAATAGATATATAGAGAGCGTTGCTGATGCGCTGCTATATATATATGGTATTATACCTATTATACTAAATATTTGGGGCCTGATAAAAGAGTGACTACGCTATTGCAGTACCAAATTTCGGGGCCTGAATAACCGGAATGGTGTCACCAAGGTTTGTAGTGATTCGGAATCCACGGTGTCATCAATGTTTGTAGGTCCTGGTCTCATAGGACCGTAGAGTGTCACAGATCCCAATCAGACTTCTTCTCACCCACATCATTCCTAAACTGTAAAGGGGCAATTTAACTCTAGGCACAGGGATGTTGTATGGTGTAGTAGTAATAGTAATACTAATACTAAAGGAGCTGTTATACACGTTTTTACTTCATGCCCTGTTTCCTTGCCAGCAAGACATGAGTTTAAGGCCCATGTCTGTAAACTAGAAAGAAGACAGCATAGGCTCTATTTTGAGAAAATTGAAATAATAACATGTTTGTATTTCGACATATAAAGCCAGATATATAAAAATGAAAACAGAGCACGGACTTGATAAAGGCAAACCTTAGTTAAGGAAGACAGATTTCTTTTGAATTTAAAGCGCACATAATTAAATTAAGTTGTCAATGAATATTTTTTTTAATAACAGTTTTTGAAATGAAACGCTTTCATGGTAGCAAAAGACTAATCTGTTTTAAATAATTACTCTCTTCCACGCAATTTTTTTTACAGAACAAGTAGTTCATACTAGAACAACATCATTTTGTAAAAATAGTATACAAAAAGAATATTTTACATAACAACAATTTTAACAAAATATTAGTTGTATTTTATATAATACAAGCAAGCATTTGAACTGAAAAGACATATTCTGTAGAATAAAATCGCTCGATTCGTTGCCTAGTGATAACATAGATAGTTAATATTCACAAAAGTTCAAACAATTTGATGACTTCCGTTACAGTTATTACTTTCGGAAATGGGAAGATTCGACGGCGACTACGAAAGCTCGTGTAAAGAGTCTTGCATCGATAGTCAGGCTGCCTGGTGAGATTAGTTTTCCGGTCTTTTTTCCTACACTACATGCAATTGAAGAGCAGTTACCTCTGAAAGAACTTTCGGAAGGTAGTAGTTACCCTCCATTTCCCGTCGATATATTCTTTCGTATTACATATAAACGGAACTTCAAGGTCCACCAATGATTGAAGAAAAATAGATAAATAAAATGAATATTTTGCAATTAAAAATTAACATTTCACATATGAATAAGAAACACATATGAACAAGTGATACCTATGGATAAAAACTCTGAATATTTAAACAGTTACCCTGTAAAAACATAAATAAATTCTCATTAATTTATATATAGATGAGTAAATATATCATTATTAATATGATTAAGGAAAAATAAGCCCGGAAAGATTAAAAACGAAATGTTTTAAAACATTTCTTTTATAAGAAAACACTTACCCCATTTTTTACCATATAATCTTTAATAAGCAAAAATATTGCAAAACAGAGTCTTTTAGTTATAAGAAAACACCAGTAAGAAGATTTGAGAAATAAGAGGCTTATATGTAAGAAACAAAAGTTATAATACCAGATTAGTTTAAGACCACATGCATAATCGTTATCTTCCAGGTAAATGTATTTTATATAACCCAGGCAACCTAATGTTCATTTAAGAAAGTTGTTTACATGCTTTTTTTCATTTACAATATCTAAATTTTATATTTATATTGAATTTAAAAAAAAGCATGGGAAAATGCTTTAAAAATTGTTTTTTGTGGAGAATAGTTTTTTGTTACCTTGCAATTTGTACAAAGTTTCTACCCGGTTTGATATTTACTAAAAATAGATGGTACACGTTTAGAAACATTTTAATTTAATTTAATGCTGAAATATGATGCTTTTTTATGAATATTAGAAAATAAAATTTTGATACTTATTAATATTAAATTATTTCAAATATTTTTTAATATTAATTACACTAATAAGAGTACTAACTAATTGCTAAAATATTGTTGCATTTTTTTAATGACTTGATAAAACCTCTATTAAATTAGTAATTTTGAAAACTTTGCTAGAAATAAAGATTTTTTAAAAATATAAGCGATTTATTAAGAAAAGCAAAATATCAACTTTAGCAATTTTTTAGAAGCTATTTCTATAAAATAAAACGTTAAATTTTATAGGTGTTCCATTTGATAAAATGCATTTTTAATAATTTATAGTTTATGGATATTATTAATATTCGATTGTGAAATATATAGATAGTTCTTTTTTTTTTGTTTTTAAACTATAATGATTTAATAAAATCCTTTTTTTTTTTATAATTATACTATTGTTTAACAAATTAATATGTATAAAAATTGAAACAGCATAATTCATTAAAAAAATCTTTTCTTAGAAATTCTCCTTTAACTTTTCTTAATAAACATGGAAAAGTAAAAGTGTTGTTTCTTATTGCACTTGATCAACAGCAACATCTGGACCAAGTCCATGAACCAATGTGTTCTCATGAAGGAGACATCTTCTGTTGTGATGGAGCATCCGTAGGTAGAAGTCTGATTTGGCTCCGTGTCTCTGAAGAAGGAGGACTTTTAGGGGGAACTATCCAGCCTTTACGAATCGTATGGGGGAAACTTGGAAAAACTCCCACCAGGTAGTCCGACTAACGAGGCAAGATTCTGAACATCATAAACGCCATCGAATCTCCTTGCTTTTACAAACAGTGTCTACAACAATGCTGTCGCGGATTGAACCTCAACTCTACAATTAAATTTGTTATCTATTAATTGTTAATGTATTATAGTACTTGTAAATCAACTGATGCTTTTTGATTTTAAATTAAATTCCTCCCATTAATTTTCTGTTTTTTTTGAAATGGTATAAAAATTAATTTTTGTGGTTAAATGTTGTATATCTCCAATGTGATATATTGTTGATATGATAAAAATTCATGTTTTTTCCTTATCCTACAATTTTAAAATTGGCAATTAATAATAACAATGATGAAATTTAAATATTATTTTTTTTAAATTTTAATATTATTTTTTTAAATTTAAATATTTATGCTATGCGTTCTCATAATGGTATTAATATTCAAAGTATAAAGATAAAAATTTTAATTGTATAATTGTTTCAACTTTAATTTTAATTGATATTTTTTCTGATAAAGATTTACGAAATAAAATACATTATGATACATTTAAAGCCGAGCAATGTTGATTCATATCTTCAAGTGCCAAATATAATTCTTCACAGTAACCTTATTTTCCTAAACTATTCTTTCACTTGCAAAACGTTAGCTAATGATCTCATAAAAGAACAGCTTTGGATGTTTGACGCATGATACCTTCTTTTTCCTCTTCCGGAAAATATAAATTTCAGTTCCCCACCCCACCCCCAGGCTTGCATACAGGAAGTAGTTTGGGTTTTATTAAAGGACAAGAAATTCCTTTTAAGGATTTCTCACTCGTGAGTGTACAAACTTATTAAACGAAAAAGGATTAGCATAGAGATTTCAGCACTTGGATGGGTACAGATCTGAAATCAACAGTGAGCAACAGTGCAACTGAAGTTGAATTTAAAATTAAATATATTCTCTAATAATTTAGGAAGAAATAAATAAGGGTATGTAAAATGTAACTTCTGCACAAAATTGAGCACTAATATATATATAATCATAGATAAAGTTTCGTCATTGCTATGAAATAATTACAAATAATGTTCAAAAATACTTTTCCCACATTATTTTAAAGATTAAGGATTAACTTTATTCATTTAAAATATAATATAATTATATTTTCATAAGAAATTCTTGTTTTATTTATATATTTATTTATGCTTTTCATTTTAGTTATGCGGTTAAATTGGTTACTTTCATAATGATATTTATTGTTTTCGTGTTTTTGGTATATTTCGTAGTTTTAAATGTTTTCTCGTTTTTTTTTTTTGATTAAATTTGATGCAGTTATCTTGCATACAAGATATTTTAACCAGTAAGTAAACGTAAGTTAATTTTCAACATTGGCAGTAAAAATTAATTCCTAATCATTACAGAAATAATTTTTATTATCACGATTTAGGCTCTGATATGGATAGAACCCATAAATTATTGTTTGGAAAAAGCTGCAGTTGTACTGTTTAAAAAAAAAAAAAAAACCACTAAGATAATGTTAAAAGTCCACTTTTTACATATATACTGCCATCTTCAATGCATATCATAAATATTTGGTAGTAGCGTATAGATTCGATGGGTTATAAAAATTAAAAATCTTTTCCACTGCTAATCGTTTTAAAAAGCGTATGCATACAATTTTTATTAATTAATTTTTTGAGCGTTTATTTTTTGAATTTAAATTTCATTCTTATTCAAAAGTTTTTTTAGGAACAACTTATTAGTACTACCACTAATGCATTATGCATTATGCCAAAGAGCAATTATTTAATATCTTGGAAAAAAAAAAAGCAAAATAGTATCTGGACATATAAGAAGAAACATCAATAATGTTATTATTCTAATGTTGGCAAAGTGTTATTTTGAATATCACATTAACAAAAGCCAAGAATGTCTTTTGAACATTAATGTGATGGAGAAATGAGAGTCATTTGAGACAAACAAAAAACAAGATTTATTACTCATATTTACATTTAATGAGGACCTAATGCTAATTCCCTAATAGCACGTCGACAAATGCTTTTGACAGAGTTGATCGAATCTTAATTTTTACTCTTTCATTACGTTCCTTGTTATGCAGATGCAGGTCAACGCCTTTTCAGTATAAACCGCATCTTGAATAAGTAGTTCCGATTCAAGAGCGGAAGAAGACAATCGATTAAAAGCTGCCCTTCGGCTTGACCTACTTTCTTAGGCGCAAGCATACGATTCATCAGGGAGCTGCAAATCGTCTTCTTCATTAACGTATTATCTGTCACACTTTTGTGCTCCGTTTGGTTATATTTTTTTGTGTGTCTTTTTTATGTACTTTATGAGGTTTTTTTTAATTATTCTTTTTACTGAGGTGACATTTGTTTATTTCTCGAATCAAGATGATAAATGATAATTCGAAAATAAATGTTCTTTTCTTTGGGGAAGGAATATTGACTTCTATCCGTTTTGTGTCGAGAATAAATAAATTTCAATGTCAGATTGCTCATAACTAAATGTTATTTTAATGTACTGTTCATTCTGTAGAATAGGAAGAAAAATCTGTGCTGTCAAATACTTTTCTTTATTGAAAGTTTGCTTTCGACATTTTATTTTTATCACATTGAACAGCGAATATAATATTTGACAGGTACTCAGAAATTAAAAATGTTCATAATATTTTTTCCCATAATTTCCTTTTTTTTTTATATATTTATTACTTTAAGAAGAATGTAGCAGAATTCTGTCATAAATAACCTCAAAAATAATAATGTTGAGATGTTTAATCAGTATAGTTTAAAACATTTTTTCCCGTTTAATGAACGTAATTAGATTAATTAATTACAAACAGTACACAAAAAAAGGAAGTTTAGACAAAAAATTAGTATTTTTTAAATAAGGAAAGAATTTTATTTATTTTTTTGAAGGGTTAATTTTTTTTAAAAGAAAGTCTTCTTTTTATTTAAACGATCTGTCTGAATCTTTTTTAATATAAATTAAATTCGATTTTCCTTTAATTTGGATAAAGTAAGTTAATTGATTACAATCTCGTATAATTAATTAAGAATTACGACGTAACTTCAACAAATTTTTTTCGCTGCGATGCATCTTTAGTCTGTCAGAATCAATTTGCGTTTTGAATCCGCCATTCGAAACTGTTGATTAAGAGTACCCCATTCAATTATTTTTAAGATAGCTGGGAAAATTAAATTTTTGTAATTAGGGAAACGGATGAGAGATGTTCACTTTTATGAATATTAGCAGATGCTGCAAACCATCTACACAGTTTTCAAAGTTTAAAATATTATTTAAAAAGTATGCATCGTGTAAATTACATTTATCTTCTGCAATTCATTTTTGAGTATCTTTTAAAAAATGTATTTATTTACAAAGTAAAAATTTCTATATTTAATTAAGTTATAAATCTAAAGATATTTTTGGGGATTTACATTTGAAATTATTTTAATCGATTACTATTCTCATATTTTGATAAATAAGTTTTGATGTAGATTCGCTTCATTTTTTAAATATTTGTCCATCGAATTTTATTGATCACTTTATAACGACATATTTGCTTTGGCTGATAAACTTTGATGCACTTATATTTCAGCATCATTTTTTTTTATACATAGTACCATAATTTTCTGTTATTATGAATTACACTGTTTTGTAAAAATCTAAGCATCTCGAAGAAAGTGAGTATTTTTATTTAAATTAAGTTTGCGTAAAAACCCATGCACATGTAATGAAATGATTATAAATTCTAGGCCTTAGAATCCATTAGTGAGTAGCAATTATACATTGCATTTATGCGAATAATTGGTGAAACTTTACCTGGCGGTGATACATATTTGTATACGTCTATGTAAGGATTGAAAAAGACTGCTAATCATATCGTGCGATACATGCAGTCAGGTTTTCCTCAATTGTTACTCAATGTTTGGGATATCGTATTTGTGTCCTGAATCTAGCAGTTTACCACATCCCTTGGTTGCGCAATGGCTAAATTATCAAATTAATTGCTGGCGAATGACTATTTTCAGCAGGAGGAAAGCTGTCCTAAGACATGCGAAAATATGGTGGTTGTTATGAGATATTTTCGAAGTGGACGTTCCATGAAAGTAGCTTTCGGATATCATCAATATATAGTTGAGTTGTAGCTGTTAGCATGATTAGGGAGAGACCTGTTGTAGTAAGAGACAACATTGAACCACATCACACTGTGGGTATCTCTGTAAAAGAATTATTGGGATCGCTGGTGCTGACTCCTCTACGCATGGATCTGAGTGTCTTCCACACAACGACTTCCGGATTCAGTGCTGAACTGCTGGGGTTAGGCTAACAATGATAAACGGTTATGACCCCATTCCAAACGACTGTGTTGTTGGTGTAGTTTATAGTGAACCCTGAGGTTACTCTGATAGCATTAGCTTATTGTGAGCATAACCTGACTTCATCGAAGCACAATGAGAGGTAGTAAGATACCAAGGTTATATGTAAAAAACTGTAGAAAGACTTTGAGTTACTTTTGACTGTTGAGACTGTGAGTTAGAGACATTTAATTCATACATCTGGTTTTCCAAATTTCATTTCGCGTTGGCTGCTAGAATTAACGGTGTCCATATAGTGAAAGTTGCGGCCTATTGCTCAGTATGACCAGCCTGTTTCACGCATCTGAACTATATGACCACATTCAAAGACATCCAATAGGTTATAAGATTTACGACAACGTATTAAATACATAATTGGTTGCGTTTTCAAGGAAATGTAACGCGACAACAACAGCAACAACAAAATAAGTTAACTTTGTAGAATTGTTAAAGGTTTTACACGATCCTCGTCGCGCTGCATAGATTGGAGTTATGACCGAAGTTAACATTAAATCGTCGTGGAAAGTTCATGATTTGTTTACTTAGTATAAAGAAAACGGCATAGAAATTTTTTAGATAATCGAATTATTTTTTACAGGTGCTTCTCTTTTTTGCAGAAGAGTGTCCTCGACCCTCAATATCATCGAACCGTCTAATTTAAAGCGTCAATCCGGAATCGATATCCTCCAATGGCATCTCTCCCAGAACTTTCACAATATCTCCATGAGGAATAGCACAATATTTCTCTAAACTTTATTCAGCAATTATATGATTCAATTCCCAGGCGATCCTACACCATATTAGTACAGTATTCCTTATAACTCTAGAAGATGTTCATTATTTTGAAAACAATGAACACCTGAACAATGAATGTTATATGTATATAATATATTTGTATTCTATGATTGTGGCTTCATTTCATAGTTTTTTAATTTATATGATTTATATCATATTTATATATTTTCAATTAAAATGCAATCTAAAGTTTAAACTCCAGAACAAATATCAAAACAGAAAAAAATTTAAGTTATAATAACAAAATAAAAGACTTTATAAATATGAAGAGATAGACATTTTTCGTTTGGACCACTAAAACTTCACGAATTTGAAAAATCCTAATAAAATAAGATTTGATTAATATTCATTGCATCTTTTATGGCTCATATGGAAGTCCCCGGAAGAAAGGCCGAAGATTTATAATCTTTCTTGCAGTATAAATTACAATAGTTTCCTCACAAATTTGCGCAATGTATGATTGATGATTCCAGACTTCTTACTAGAAATAATTTTATTTTATCACTCTAATTTTCAATTTTTTTCTATTTGATGTAGAGAATTCTCATAAATGTCACCTCATCATAAAATTTGTATTCGTCGTAAAGATACAATGTTTCATAAATTTTTCAAAAATGTTCTCTTGACTTATTTGGAAATTTAATTTGGCTAAAATGGAAATAAGAATTTTTCTTGCAGTGACATTTCTGTTTCATAGAACATGAATTGATTGGACTTTAGGAAACTTTAAAAATGAATTATAAAATTGATACAGTCAATAAATAAACAAATCAAAATTATTTTTTACTGCTTAAATTTTATTTTATTGAAATTCATTTGGTAAAATTCCCAAAAATAAAATAAAAATCTGTAAAGTTTTAATATTTAATAATTTTTACAATACCCGAATATTTAATACATAATTTAGCAGCAGATCTTAAAGCCAGAAAATCAGATATCAAATTATGCCGATTAGCATAATTTGGCGGTTTTAATTCTAAAATTGTGTTAAAAACCGCCAAGTAGACTGCACTCAATTGAAACTCAACTGGCAAAGATTTTGGTCTTGGGAGCTTTTTATGAACTCGAGGCTCAAGGATGATATAAAATTTTTCAAGATGCATCCCTTTTTTTGCTTTTACCAAGTTAATAGCTGCCCCGTGGTTTTTGTGTAGTATCCAGCATTTTGGCAAAAATTGATAGTCACTATCACCAAATTTGTTGCCAAGATCGCCAACTTTGCGATATTCTTGATTTTTTTGTCTTGCATAGTAGTATGTGGCGTATTTTTACAGAACCAAAGAAAACTACATAGTTAATAAAATATAAGAAAAATATAAGAAACAATTATAAAATTATTGATTAACTAAAAGTATATAATTTATATTTATTTGCAAACACTCAGTGTATAATTATGGAATGTATGTACATAGTGATTATAATTGAAACACTCGCTTTCAAAATGCTGTAAAAAAGAACCACTCGTCCCAATTAGTTCAAATTTGAATTTCTTGAAAAGATGGAAACGGTATGACATCAAAAAATAAGTTCCAAAAAAAGTTCCACCAATTTTCCCATCCAATTTGGAATGACTTTGCCGTGGTGGATGGGCTTTCCACTAACAGTGTCACAACTTATGGAACAGTTGATTTTAATGTGCAACTCATGCCAAATACGTTGTCATTTCGATTCAAAATATCACGGGCAGCCAAATTCACATTCCTTATGCCGCTTACAGAGCTACCTATTAATACACTTTGGAACTTTTTTGATGTCGTACCGTTTCCCCTTCTTCAAGTATCTTCAGTTCAACTTTAGAAAGTGGGACTTTAATTATAATCACCCTGTTAATATATAACTCTCGTAATATATGTATATAATGTATATATGTATATATATATATATATATATATATATATATATATATATATATATATATTAACTGAGATATATATATATATTAACTGAGGGAAGTTTCAACTCATTATTTTCTGCAATATTTTTAACCAATTAAACTCATATATTAAGCATATTCTATGGGAAAATATAAAAATTCATTGGGAAAAAAAGTTTTGAAAGGAAAAAATAGTAAAATAATAGAGTGAAGAAATAGTTTTGTATCAACGAACTAGTGAAAGATTAAAGATATTTAAGTAATTTTTATAAATTCATTCGAATATATTATGAATTTAAAATTCTTAAATTATTAAGAATTTTTTTTTATTTTAGTAGATCTATCATAAGAGCAGTTATTAATCATTAATTAGTTTATACTTCTTTCAAGTGACACGTGTTAACTTATTGCAAGCAATGAGATAATTAAGTGAGTACAGATCGTTATTTAAAATGGATGAAAAATTATTTTAAAATAGTTTCTTACATAAGTATTAAGAAGTACATAATATATAATAATAATAAAAAAACAACAGAAACTGAAATCGTTTACAAATTTCCTTTCATCATGTGTAAATATATTTTATCACTTACTCCATCTACGGAAGAATATATAATATTAAGTGATGATTAAAAGCTGGGCCGAGTGACCGTTCATGGCCGAGTGACTAGTGCTCTTTAAATCATTTTAAAAGGTAGGTCCCGGTCTAATATGGCTGTAGGGTGTTGGGCGTAGTGTTGACAACCCTACCCCGCAAAAAAAAAACATATCCGTTCTAGAAATCTGACAGCAAGCAGACGGCCTTGGTCCACCATGGGGCTGATGCGCCAGTGATGATGATGATAATAATGATTAAAATGATGATTAAAATAATTATATAGTAAAATATAATTGATTCTTAGATTCTAATTTGGATTATTCTTTCATACTGTGTTTTCAAAATTGGTGGTTTTTGAATTTTAACGATCTTAGCGGAGATGTGGTTGTGAATATGGATGCTGAAGAAGAAGTGGGGTAGGTCTTTAGCAGAACCCTTTGAAAGTACCTTCTGCTAACATCTCTAACAATGCAAAGTACCAGGCTATCTGTGACAGATTAACATTTGACACGGACACTGTTGTCTACGGTTACATCCTGTAATGAAAAAAAGGTAAGGCATTGGACAATCACATTGTCAAATAATGAACCCAAATATGGATAAAAATAAAATTTATATGCATACATAAAAAAATATTTACAAAAAGGATATTAGTAACCAAAAAAGGGAAATATTAATTATCAGAATTAATCATACAGGGGGAGGGGACCATAGAACGAATTTAATTGAAACAGTTAATCAAGTAAGATATTCAACAATCATAAAAAATAGGTATTAACAAAAATACACGAATAATCTTGATGAATTAAATTCATTCATGTTTCGTAAACAACAACATAATAACAATAATAGTAATAAAAAGTAGAATTGAAGTTGTAGCAATCAATATGTATTATAGTATATTTGATGTCAATCTTTAAAAGTAGACTCAAAGTCCTTTTTGTCAAATGGGAAAAAGAAAAGATAGATCATTTATATAAGTGCAAATTTAAGCATTTATGTGCTTAGCTTTCTCATTAACATTGAACTCCATTGATGCATCACTCTCTGAGTACAGTAGTCTTCTTCATGGTTTACCCGGCGACGTGCTCTTGCGGCCAAAATAACGAGACTTCACAGCCCACTTTACATCGTTTTTTTCCCTTTATTTCTCCAACACACGACCTTTTTTCTTCTCCTTCACCTTTTATCTCGTCTCCTAGATCAATTTATATCAAAATGTCAAATTTGCCTCATTGGCTAGATTTGTATCCATGAGGCCGCCTCAATACAGCTATTGGTTGGAGGAGAAAACCTTTGTCTTATTCACAAGTGGTTGGTCTACTAACTCTCTCTTTGAAATTCCCACGCTGTTAAAACAATCCCTGCTATAAATTTCCACTTTAGAGCAGTTAAGATAGTCAACAGCCCTGACTTTTACTACTTTCTAAAGGCGATCACCATTGTGACACACCTTTTCATCCTCAAAGAGAAAATGAACAGAGGAACGCTAAATGGATAATTAAGACCATAAAGATTAATGCTGAAAAAGACTAGCTGCTGAATAGCGCCTTTTCATTTTTTGAAGACTATTTCGATAAAAGTCTGATATAGTCCACATACAGATTTATTCTGAGAGTTACTGTTCCAGTGGCAAAAATAATATAAATACATACAGTGGGTAAAAAGTATTGGCTATTGCCTTAATTTATTCATATTGACAAACAAATAAAATGTTATGCAATTTTAGCTGTCATAATTACATACAAGACATCTTAGATATATAAAAATAGTAAAATTTTTATTTTAATTTGCATTTTCCACGATTTTTCTTTTTTCGAAAAAGAAAATTTGCATGTCAAAAAAGTATTGGCAAAGTTTTAACTGCTATGCAAATTTTGTTACAGTGAAGTCACGTGTTTCGACTGATAAGAAACTCTACCGGTATAAAGTCTGCAAAAGTGCTCCAAAAAGTGTCTATGCTTTTATTTTGCGATTACTGCAGTAAAATGACTTCGAAATCGAATGAGTTGGACGTTAATGTTAAAATCAGAAATGAAGGTTTAACTTATCGTGCTATAGGAGTGCAGTTCAATATAAGTTTATTTACTGTCAGAAGTGTTGTAAAAAAAAGTTCAAGGAAACAGGATCAACGGAAAATAAGACTAGAAGTGGAAGGCCTCGAATATTTTCTGCAAGAGAAGAGCGTGTCATTATTAACAAGGTTAAGAAAAACCCTAAAATAAGTGCACCCCAGATAGCTAGAGATGTTGCTTTCACTTCGCAAAAGACTTTCAGCGTACAGACTGTACGGAATGTTTTACACGAGAGAAGTTATTATGGAAGGGCAGCTAGAAAGAAACCATTCATCTCGGAAATAAGTAGGAGAAAGAGGTTAGATTTCGCAAAAATCCCACTTTGATTTATCTGAACAGTTTTGGAACACAGTTATTTTTTCCGACGAATCAAAGTTTAACATTTTCGGCAGTGATGGACGACGATATGTGTGGAGGAGGCCAAATACTGAATTGAAAAAGCAACATTTAACTGCTACTGTAAAACATGGTGGAAGCAGCGTCTTAGTTTGGGGCTGTATGGCAGCTAATGGAATTGGCAACCTGCATTTTATTGATGGTATTATGACAGCACGTACATACATTGACATTTTGCGCCATAACTTAAAAATCAGTGCCCAAAATCTTGGCTTGGGAACATCATTCGTTTTTCAACAAGACAATGACCCCACGCATACAGCGAATCTCACCCGTGAATGGCTACTCTACAATGCTCCTCGCCAATTAAAACCCCACCTCAATCGGCTGACATCAATCCAATTGAAAATTTATGGCCCCTGCTGGATCTAGAAATCAAGAAACATAAAATTTCAAGTAAAGACGACCTCAAACGTTTTCTCTTGCAAGAGTGGCACAAAATTCCCAACAGTACAACAAAGACCTTAGTTTCCTCTATGAGAAATAGATTACAAGCTGTTATAGATGCAGAAGGTATGCATACAAAGTACTAAACATATACTGATTTTGTTTTCGCTCATAATTTTGTCAATTTCATAATTTGCCAATACTTTTTTTTTTATCATGTAAATTTTGGATTTTCTCGTAGATTTTGACTGAAAAATATTTAAATGAAAATTTCGTTATATTTGTTTGCCTTTTCTCCTTCTGTAATCGCTATGTTAAAATAAAATTTGTAAACATACTTTGTTAGCAAATACGATCATTTATAGGCAATTGCCAATACTTTTTTTTATCCACTGTAATACAGACAATAATGAAATATCAAAAATTAATTTATTTAATACATATAATATGTTGACAAGATAATTTTTACTTAAAAGGAGAAAAATGAAGAACTCATTGCTGTGGGGGTTAAAAACTAATCCTGAAAAACTAGTGGCATACCATCCTCCTGCAGAACGAAAAAAATTAAACTAAATATATAATATAAATATTTCAATGTTTTCTATACTAATATATAATATAGAAAAAACTGAAATCATATACATATAAATAAATATGATTTCAATAATTTCTCTATTTAACTGTAAAAATAGAAAAAAATTCAATAGAAAGTAAGAAGGGGACGCAATGTTTCTCCTGCAATTATTTTCACCAGTACTCTAAAAACTATAATTATAGGCAAAGCTGTCTATAAGGTGGAAAAATTATTATAACGAGGAATGTCCTATAAAGGAGAAATTAGAAAATCTGTAGCGTATAAAAGGATTTGACATGTTAATTAGAGAATGTTAGTGTATAAAATGTTTTGATATATTACTACTTTTAGAGGATGTCCCAAATTTCTTATACTAAGAATATGAACTGCTACCACTACTAGAACATCTATTATTACCACTGCAAAAATTTTACAGCTAATAAAATAGATCAAAGCATATCTTTTGCCAATATGACAGAAGGGAATGTTTCTAAAACAACTCCATCCCTTACCCTCACTAAAGAAACCAGTACAGCAATTGTAACGAACTACCCTAGACAATTTTAATAAACTATATACGTCTTAAAAAGTTATTAATATTTTTAACGCCATAGGTGGCTTTGAGAATTTCTATATTGAATAATTGTAATAATGCTTTCGATAAGTTACAAATAGAACTTCAACGCTTTAAAAAACGTTAAACTATTTTAATGGTTATGTTGGCTACTAGTCTCAAAATTTGTTACTGGAATGCAAGAGGTATTATGTGTGAGATGTGTGCTTGACTTTAAAGATTAAGATTTCTTTAACAACCATAAAATGTAGATATTATTTTAATTCAAGAAAACCATATCTCTTATAAAAATAACCCGTTTATTCTAAACTACCTTTTTATAGAAATGATAGCCCCAAAATTACTAGAGCATATGGTGGAACACAAATTTTCTTTAAAAACAATATTGTTCATAACGAAATGATTCCTCATCAACTTAATCCCATTCAAACGACAGTTATAAATGTTGTTGATAATCTTCCCGGCCTTACTGTTGCCCCTGTCTGTGTTCTCTGTAAAATCAATTTATTCATAATTATAACTACTCTTTTAGCTTGAATAATAGTTCAATTCTCTGCGGCGACTTTAACCAACACCTCCTAACTTCCATGACTTATCTTGCAACTGCGATAGCAATAACCAAACTGGTACCGAGTTTTATAACTTTTGCACTTTTATGAGGGAGGAGATTTATCCTCCTCCCTACCCTATTAGAATAGCCAATAACCTCGCTGCTACCATATATCTTACAGTTTCAAATAATTTTCCACTACTCTTTCTCCATAGAATTATTGCCGGAATTTTCTCTGACCATAATGACCATAATCTCATCATTACGAACTATTCTGTTAAATATTAACCATTCGAACTAACCAGAAATATTTCTACTAGCTGTACTAAATTTTTGAATATCTCAAATCTCTTTTTATTCTAACTTGACTCCGCATTAATAATTGATACTGAAATCAAACGTATAACTAAATTTATTCAATCTACCTATCCTCTGTCCTCTAAACCTGTCAAAAATAAAGGCATCCAATTTATTCCTTCTCACATTAAAATTATTTTTGCAAAACGTAACAGAGCACGTAATTGTTGGCACCTTTTTCGAGATCCAGTTAAAGTAATGACAATAGAACTCATGCCAAATTTCAACGAGAAATTTCTACCTTAACTGAAAATTCTTGAATCGATGGATTACAGACTTTACATACGGCGGATAACTCTATTGGGAAGGCAATTAGCCAAATTAAATTGTAAGACATTTTAAGGATTCTAATTCTATGTCAACGATTGATCAAGATGAATAAGAAATACAAGAAAATAGTTTTACGGATCAGTTCCAAATCAGAAAATATAATTAAGCTATTTACAGAAAAACAGTTAAAGCAACTATCCTAAACTCTGAGCTCTTCCTAATAAAAAAAATGATCAAACGTACCAGGGTCTTCTATATTTATGATTATATAACAAATGATATAGTGTGGATACCATAACATATGCTAAAAAAAATTACCATTCAAATTATTTTATAGAACAGTAAGTCTGATCGACGCAATTTCTAAACATGCATACTGTCGTCGACCCTAGAAAACTGCAGCAATTCTTTTCATCTTTAAACCCTGTTAATATCCCACCAATTCTTTAAATTTCAGAACCCTTTATTACTAAGTATATATATTAAGCAAATTAACTGAGTAAATTATTCTTAGAAATATTAAATCACATCTTTCTAAAATCTCTATAAAGGGTTCCTCATCAATTCGGTTTTACAACAAATCTTTCCACTACTCACCAACTTTTAAAACTGACAAAACTCTCCCTGAATGACTTTAATTCTTTGAAGGAAAAATTCATTACTGGAACCAAAAGAATTCATCCCTTGCCTTTTTAGATATTGCCAAGATCATTGACAAAGAGACGGTATAATCCATAAAAGGTATAATCCCTAAAACCATAAAATATATACAGATGGCATAATACATAAATTTCATGCATACAATTTTCCTATTATGTAATTCCTCTTATTCATTCATATATTACTAAAATGAATTTTATGGTCAACCACTTAACAGGCACATTAACACAGGTGTACCTAGGTCACCCAAGTTAGACTTATTCTTTTCAAAATTTTCATCAACAACATCCCTAAAAGGAGCTTACTCACCCTTAGCTTATATAATTACGACACTGCTATCGAAATTCAATCTCATAATGCTATTACTTATGCAAATATTTGACCAAAATACATTCACGCCTTTGAACCTTGGCCTATCAGATGGAAAATTAATATTAATGTTGACAAAACAAAAGTTGTCCTGTTCACCAGCAAATATACTCAGCCGCCCACCATTACTATTTTTAGCCAATCTATTAACTGGTCTACTGAAGCAAAGTACCTTGGTGTCATATTAGATAAAAGACTAACGTTTACTTCCCATACAAACAATATTAAATGAAAATATATCTACCTTCGTATGCTCTATCGATTTGTTGACAGTAATCCCCCTTTCTACTTAGAAAACATAGTAATTATTTATATTTACTACATGCGTCCCTTTATAACCTGTGCATGTCTAGTTTGGAAATTTTCTGTTACGTGTCATATTAATTTTATACAAATATTAGAAAATAAAATATTAAGAATGATTACTGGGGACATCATGCATTCTTTTGATTTCTCTAGTATAAAAAAAACTTTATATTTGTATTTGCCAAAGATTTTTAAATGTAAATAATCTGATAACACTCTATAAATCTCTCTAATATAAATGACTCTGATATTCAAAATTTGCCCAGTTATTATTACTCTCTATTCATTAATTTTCAAAGCTCCCTCCTGCAGTGCTAATAAAACTACACTCTCCCTAGACTCGTTAGTACAGTTAGTTCTGATAGTTAACGATTGAAACCCGACCCTGCGCTAATTCTCAGACGTCATTTCTTTTACACAGCATCTGTCATTCATATATCCTTGTTGGGCAATTTCTTTTTTTAATTTTTGGCATCTAAAATTATTATTACCTTTTATTATTTAAATAAATTTTTTGTTTTTCTTTCGAATGTTTTTGCTCTTAAAATTATTTAATGTCTAAGTTTTAATTAAATGTCTACCTTTAAATTTATTTTTGACAGCTTTAGTACTTGCCTTATTCATGTGTCTTGGATGGCATTTGTTATTTTGACGTAAAATATCACATGTGAAAGGAGGAAATAGTGGTAATTATAATGATGCCAAATTATGTAACAATTGTTTATTTAATTTTTAATCTCATACGGACAAACATAAAAGTTAATAACAGAAAAACTGAAAGGTTAGACATTTAATTGCACCAGAATAGTTCTTGGCCTTTACTGAAAAAAAACCCAGTAAGTATATGAAGGGCGTTGCTGATGCGCTGCAGTAGATATACTAAAGGAGAACGTTGTCATAGCAATTACACACGTGTTTTTACCTTTACGTTTTTTTACCTAAAACGTGATATGTTTACTTACCAACAAGACAAGAGTTTAAAGCCCATGCGGGCCAGCCCATTTTATAAATTATAAAGATGATGAGTTCTACCTTGAGAAAATTGAAACAACAAAATATTTGTATCCCGAAAGCCAGACATTTAAAAATGAAACATAGAGCACGTGACTTGTTAAGTCTCATGAAGATATATTTCCTTTGAATTTCAAATTTAAAACGCATAATTAAAATTACGTTGCAAATGATTATTTTTTAAAATAACAGTTTTTGAAATGAAAGTCTTTTATGGTACGCAAGAGATTAATCGGTTTTAAATAATAAATTAATTAACTTCTCATGCATTTTTTTGTGGACACCAAGTAACTCATACAAGTGCAATATCATTTTGAAAATAATCATACATATAGAATATTTTATATCATGTGACGATGATTAATAATAAATTTAACAAAATATTCTTCTTTGTATTGTATATAATGGAAGCAGACATTTGAACTGAAAAGACATTCTACAGAATAAAATCGCTCGATTCGTTGTCTAGTGATAACATAGATAGCTATAATATTCACGACAGTTCAAACAATTTGGTGACTTCCGTTACAGTTATTACTTTCGGAAATGGGGAGATTCGACGGCAACTACGAAAGCAAGCTTAAAGCGTCTTGCATCGATAGTCAGGCTGCCTGGTGAGATTAGTTTTCCGGTCTTTTTTCCTACACTACATGCAATTGAAGAGCAGTTACCTCTGAAAGAATTTCCGGAAGGTAGTAGTTACCCTCCATTTCCGTCGATATATTCTTCGTGTTACATATAAACGGAACTTCAAGGTCCACCAATGATTGAAGAAAAATAGATAAATAAAATGAATATTTTGCAATTAAAAATTAACATTTCACATATGAATAAGAAACACATATGAAAAAGTGATACCTATGAATAAAAACTCTGAATATTTAAACATTTACCCTGAAAAAACATAAATAAATTCTCATTAATTTATATATAGATGAGTAAATATATTATTATTAATATGATTAAGGAAAAATAAGCCCAAAAAGATTTTAAAAAAGAAATGTTTTTTTTTTAATCATAAAACACTTACCTAATTTTTTATCATATAATCTTTAATAAGCAAAAATATTGCAAAAAGAGTCTTTTAGTTATAAGGAAACACCAGTAAGAAGATTTGAGAAATAAGAGGATTATATGTAATAAACAAAAGTTATAATATCAGATTAGTTTAAGACCACGTCGATAATCATTATCTTCAAGGTAAATGTATTTTATATAATCCAGGCAACCTAATGTTCACTTAAGAAAATTGTTTACATGTTTTTCATTTATAATATCTAAATTTTATATTTATATTGAAGTTAAAAAAGCATGGGAAAAGGCTTTAAAAATTGTTTTTGTGGAGAATAGTTTCTTGTTATCTTGCGATTTGTACAAAGTTCCCACCCAGTTTGATATTTACTATAAAATAGATGGTAAATATTTAATAACATTTTAATTTAATGCCAAAATATGATACTTTTTATGAATTTAAGTAAATAATTTTGATACTTATTAATACGAAATAATTACAAATATTTTTTCACATTAATTACATTAATACCAATTACTAAATTTTATAATTATAATTACAACATTATCTAAAACGGATAAATATTTTTAATAAATATCATTACTTGATAAAACCTTTAATAACATAAATTAGCAATTTCGAAAACTGAGTTAGAAATAAAGATTTTTTTTTTTTTTAAATAAAAGAGATTTTTAGGAAAAAAAAAAATATCAACTTTAGCAATTTTTAAAAGCTATTTGTATAAAATAAAACGTTATACTTTAATGGTGTACCATTTGTTAAAATGCATTTTTATTAATTTATAATTCATGAATATTATTAATATTCGATTATGAAACATAAGTAAGTTCTTTTTTTATTTTTAAACTATAAAGTTTTAATAGCATCCTTTTTTTTTACAATTATACTAATATTTAAGAAATTAATAAGTATGAAAATTAAAATAATATAATTGATTAAAAAATTTTTTTCTTAGAAATTTTCCTTTAATTTCCACTTAAATTTCCTTAATTAACATGGAAAAGTAACATTGTGATGTTGTTTATTATCCCACTTGGCCGACAGCAACATCTAGATCCAGAAATCCGTGTGTTCTCATGGAAGGAGGGAAAGTGCTGCAGCTTCAGTTGTGATGGTGCACCATAGGTAAAAGTCTGACTTGGCTCCTAGTCACTGAAAAAGGAAATCAGTGCCTTTCAGGAAGACTTTTAGGGGGACTACGCTGCATTTGAGTACTGTAAGGAAGAAAACTTGGAAAAACTCCCACCAGGTAGTCCGTCTCGCGAGGCAAGATGCTAAACATCCCAAACGCCATCGAGTCTTCTTTTTTTAAAAAAAATACTGTCTACAACAAAGCTGCCAGCGGATTGAATCTCAGCCCTAAAAGTAAAATTGTTAATGTATTATATTACTTGGAAATCAGCTTATGCCTTTTGATGTTAAATTAAAGTTTTCCCATAAGAGTTTCTGTTTTTATGCGATGGTATAAAAATCTAGTTTTTGTGGTTAAATATTGCATCTCCAAAGCTTTATAATGATGATATTGATAAATTAATTCGTGTTTTTACCTTATCCTAAAATTTTAAAGTTGGCATTTGATGATATTAATTGGCATTGATTATTATTATTTTGATGAAATTTTAATATTATCTTTTAAAAATCTAAAATTTTTTGCAATTCCTTCTCATATTAGTATTAATGTTCACATAATTAAAATAAAAATGTAAATTGTGTAATTGATTCAACATCTTCTTTTAAAACTTTTTTTCTGAATGCCTAGTTTTTAACTTTATTTGATATTTTTCTAACTAAGATATCCGAAGTAAAAATGCATTAAGATAAACTTAAAGCCAAGCAATGCATCATCAAGTGCCAAATATAATTTTTTACAGTGACCTTATTTTCCTAAATTATTCTTTCATTTGCAAAACGTTAGCTGATGATCTCATAAAAGGACAGCTTTGAATGTTTAACACATGATACCTTCTTTCCTCTTCTGGAAAATATAAAAGTTCAGTTCACCCCCTGCCCCCGGGCTTGCATACAGGAACGGTTTGGGTTTTTATTAAAGGACAAGAAATTCCTTTTAAGGATTTCTCATTCGTGAGTGGGCAAACTTATTAAATGAAAAGATAAACATATAGATTTCATCTATATGAAGATAGCATATAGATTTCATCCCTTGGACGGGTATAGCTCTGAAATCAACAATGAGCAACAGTTCAAGTAACATTGATTTTAAAATGGTAAATAGATTTACTAATAATTTAGGAATAAATGAATGATATGTATGAAACGTAACTTCTGCACAAAAATTAGCATTAATATATATATATATATTTATATATATAGATTTACTACTGTGTCCAAAAAGTCCAATTTTCAATTTAAATTTCCAGAGAGTATGGAATTTCAATTTTGTTTTTTTTTTATGTTGCTGGTACTGTCCTTGACAACTGTGTGAAATTTCACGTCAAAATATTCATGAGTGTTTGAGTTACGCTAAACGTGATTTCGGCGATTTTTGAAATGCCTAAATTAATTGAGCAAAGAACTTGCATTAAATTTTGTTTGCGGAATGAATATTCGTGTAGAAAAAAAATTGAAATTCGTCTTAGTTTTTGGGTATAGTAGTATATATATATCGTATTCATATTTCAGATAAAATTTTCACATTACTTTGGATTAATTACAAAAAATGTCCAAAAATATTTTTCCCTCATTATTTTAAAGATTAAGGATTTATTTTATTCATTTAAAATATAATAACTATATTTTAATAGGAAATTTTTGCTTTATTTATATATTTATTTATGTTTTACATTTTACTTGTGGCTGTTAATTTGGTTACTTTCGTAACGATATTTATTGTTTTCCTGTTTTTGGTATGTCTCGTAGTTTTAAATACTTTTAAGTTATTTTTTGATTACATTTGATGTAGTTTCTCTGTTCTTGTATACAAGACATTTTAACAATAACGTAATTAAACATTAATATTTTAACATTAAACGTAATTGAATTTTCAACATTGGCAGTAAAAAACTAATTCCTAATCATTACAGAAATAATTTTTATTTTATTTACTATTATTATTTTTTTTTTGCAAATTTGCTTCGTGCATCTTTTTTCTCGTATGCAAAACATATATTTCTCATATAACTGCTATATTAAGGTTTTAAAAAACAAATTGAGTTTTAGTACAAGATTAAAAAGAAAAATGCAATTAGTGCTCTCTTGTAGAATGTTCATTAAATTATACAGATAAGCTCAATAAAATGGCATTTTATTGCGAAACCATGATAAAATTGCAGTTTTTAAATGAGCAGTTAAATTAAAGACCAGTCCGCTAAACTCAGGCTGAAAAGAACATTAGATATTTTGAAAAAAATTTCTGATTCTTGTTTCACTTCGTAAAATATGTTTACTTTTGCATAAAACACAATTAATTTTGTTTCTTAAATTCTTTTACCTTTGAATCAAGAAAAAAAGTTTAAACTGTTAACAAACTGTTTGGAGAACTACTTGGAGATTTGACAGAGAGCACAGTTGTGATATTTCAACAGGGGATCATGGGATGGCAGAAAACTTTCATGAGATCAAATCAGATGTCTGTTACTGATAGAGACTTTCCTGAAAATCTATCGAGTGCTTCTTTTTGGCAATACAGCTGGAGTACACTGTTTTTGTGTGCACAGCAAATACCCTACGAGCAAAGCTACTATTTAAATATTATTTATTTATTTATTTTGAACATTAAAAATGCAAGTAAAAGGATTTTAAATTATCCTGGAACAAACCGGCCTGCTTAATGCTTTTGTTTCAAAAGTTTTAAACGTAAGTTGTCTGGTGGATAGAACATTCGGCTTCCCATGTATAGAAAAAAATCTTTTCGAAATCTGAAAAACGTTACCAGATCGAAAGCTTCATCTCTGTAAGGGATGAACACGATGAATTTCTAACAGGAAACTGCTTTCCTTGGGCTCAATGAAGGATGGTGACTGCAACAAGGGGTGGGGGAGGGATCGCAGATAATCTTGGCGATGTTCTTTTCAAATTGAGGTGACAGTATGTTCATGCTCTATTTACTTTATTTTATATCTTGTTCGATGCTGAATTTAGTGGCGAAAACTTCATGTCAGAGTGCCTGAAATTTGAAGAAGTTTCCTTTTAATTAGTGGTTAGTTATTTTAATTGATATTAATGACAACTAATTTGATTGATTTTGTTTTGAACAGAATATGATTCATAGCAATTAAATTGAATTTAGTGAAATAAAGTTTTGAGATAATTAAAAAAAAAAAAAATAGCAAAAATACAGCAGCCATTTATCAAACAAATTTAATTTATCTTAAAATTAATTAATTCAAAAAAATTGACATAGTTGATTAATTTTAACTATTTTATTCAAAACTCTGTATCGGAGCATTGAATAAAATAGTAATTATGTAGAATAGTAATTCTAATCAAAATTCTGTATCAGAGCATGATGTAGCTACTTACTTTTAAATGGCTTTTAATGATGATTAATAAATCGGAAAATATTTTTTTTTAATTCATAAATTAAAAATTTTAATTAAAATTCATAATGTTTTAGAGCTAAAATTTTAAATTAATTTTATCAATTTTATGAAATACTTTTCGGAATAATTTTGTTTATTTTTTTATGCTATTCTTGTAAGAAACTTTTTTTTTTGTAAAACCAATATAACTAATTTAAAATTTTGAACAGTTTCAAAAATATTAAATTCATCTTTAAAAAAAGTTGTTTTTTATTACTTCTGATTTTTTAAAAATAATTTCTTTTAGAAGCTTGAAGGTTTTATTAATGAAATGAATTGCCGTTATTACAAATGTAAAGAAAATTTCACTTCGTATTTTTATTTTATTGTAAAAAGCGTTTGAGTACTATTTTTATTTTTAAAATAAATACACGATCAAGAGGAAATCAGTTTTGGAATTTTTATCGGTTGTATTTTATTAAAAAGACTTCAAAACGGAAAATTTTATGAAATGAATGATTTATGTATTAACCACTTTTCGAAATATAAATTGGGAAGTATAAGAAAAATGAGTATGTAAATACAAGATTCAAAATTTTGATTTTAATAACTCAGTTACTTTGTTACAGGTAGTAATTTATTTTGTTTTCGTTAAGAATATTTAGATGTTTTAAACATGAGCTAAAGACAAATCCTTTAAATGGAATAATTTTTAAACTATTGAAAAGGATTTTATTTGATTTAAATCATATATATGCAAAAAAAAAAAAAGGAACAGAAGAAGCTCCTGGACAGTGTACTATCCCTCTTGACTCTTTTAGGAGAACTATACGGGACAAAATTAAGCCATCGTATATGAGTGAATTTTTATGTAAAAAGGAAAGTTTTTACATAAAAGTTTGTTTTTATGCAAAGGAAAAGTCTGGGAGACAATGGGGATGACTGGACAAAGTTGAGCGGGAAAAAACTCGCCAAGAGGCTGTTGCCAATTAAGAACTGGACACGACTGCCTGGCAGAACATCTGGCCAGAATAGGGGTTATGATATATATGTGTTATGTAAGACAGAGAAAAGGAATAATGCCCATCTACTTGTTTGCTCCGGACTGGATTCTAACTAACAACAGAATGGTGACTTGTGCACTCTTTACTGGAGGGCCAGAAAAATATGTCCTGATCACAAGGACTTTTATTACAGTACATCTAGCTTTTTAAAATTTTATCCTGACAACATTTGACTTGTTTTGAAGGCCTTTTGGTCGCTTTGTTAAAAATGCTCGGTCTTTTTTTCTTTTGTAATTTTGATTTCTTTATATCTTCTTATTGTTTGGCCAAATTTGTATGGATTGAGTTCCAATAAAGCCATAGGTAACAATAATAACAACATAATGTATATGCAACAAAAAGAAGCGTAAATTATTTATTCTTATTTTAAAATAATTTATAAACTAAAAATACAGATCGCGATATGATGTTATGTCATGTTTCATAATTTTAAGCATCACTTTCAAATTTCATGTTATATTAGTTCATTATTATTCATTTTTGAAATTCCATATTTTATTTAAAGTTTCACGTATGAAAGCAAATCATTGGAAATAACAATCGTATTAGATAGGGGCCTACCGGTTTAAAAGTTAGCTTCCGAACCACTATAGACATCCATGGCATCCCGGAACTCGAACCCTATGTTTCTGAGGGCGAGAGCGCTAATCACTCATCATCAGGCTTCTCGATTATTGATTAATTTATGAAAATAATATAATTCAGATATTGATTAGTCTATAAAAATAATTTATATCAGATATTAATTATGCTAAAACGACATATTCCTTATCTTATTTATTCTATTTCTTTAACAGAGATAAAAATAATTAAGTTTTTAAATATCTTCAACATTACTAGTTTTCTTATATGACAATTGTGAAATTAAAATAAAAGGCATTTATTATAATTGTGTACTATTTTAAAAATGATTTAAAATATGTAAGTAATTAACAAAATAACAGTTTACATATTAAATCTAACAACATAAATAAAGCTTTGTTTAAAATGTTTTGGATTATTTGTAGAAATTTCTCTTTGGTAGGAATATCATTAATTTCTATTGACAATTTATTTAAGTTCATTATTTCAATACTTTCTAAAACAAAACTCTTTAAAGTAGTTTCCACAAGAGTAGAAAACTATCCTATTTCAATTCAGCGATTCCTCTAGTTTACAAGTTTTCTTTAAATTCCGATTGAGGAGTTATGGGACTTCGCCGTTATTCTCCAACGCTATTTCGCGGCCCATAAGCGAAAGTGGATGTTAATTAAAAGATCATGAAAAGCAAAAGGCAATCGGAATATTCTACAACCAATTCCCAATACTACTTTAGCGTTAATTCAATTGAAATGATTCGAACTATTTACTTGGGGCCCAAAAGGGACTGCTTTGGCAACATCGATATGTTTGATGGGCGCATTTCCAGAAAGATGTCTGTGAGAATCTTTTCCTTGTTATTCTGATCTTCAGCAGTTGTTATATACTTCTTAATGTAATACCTTTTCAAACAGAGAATTTAATAGGATTATTATGTTTGTTAATGTAAATGCTTTGTTAGATTATGATTTCAAAAAGTGGGTTTATTTCAGGCCTCAAGTTTTGTCTGTCCTTATCAAGGGCAGGAAAACATTGTGCCTCTTTTTGTGAATTTGACTTATATTTAGTCCTGCGTTTCTTTTATGTGTGAAATTTATTAAATTATTTGTTGATTAGTGATAAAAAAGACATATTTAGCTAAATAATCTTCTTCATACTCAAAATCGATCCTGCAATGACTATAAGGTATTGTTTTTTTAATAATAATTCACCTGGTTGGCTATGTGACTGTTTACGAGCCTTCGCGTACTTTTTTTAACCAAGTCGTCAAACCCACACCATACTTGAGGGACAATTTGTGTTTCTTCCATTGCCCGTTGTCACTTTTTATGTACTTCGAAAGCAACAATACTTTTCAACGTCTTAACTCGATATTTTCACAGATGTCACATCATTTTTGGAATTTTTCACACTATTCTGGCATTTGCTGCAGTGACAAATATGAAACATCATATTGTCGCATCATCATTTGTCATTCATTCTATGTACTTCAATAAGTTCAAAATCTAACAGAAAACTTTTCTCTTTTGAAGCAATTTTTCATTAGATGGTCATTTCTATACTATATTAAGAAAACACACGTTTCTCTAAGCTATTCTGCTATCTACTGAATATTTTTTACTCTACTAGAAACAATATTTTCAGTTTATAGGGCAATAGTATTAATTTAGAAATTTTTTGAAGAATTTAAAGTTTTAATTTAATCGCATCTTATTAAATCGATCAACACTTTAGTCATTAATTACCTTCTATGATATTTTTAATATTTATGAATTTCGTTGATTTCAGAAAAAAATATATTAATGGCAAAATTTTAAACATTAGGTATTTTAGTCAAATAATACTGACTTACGGGACCTAATGGCCGAGTGACTAGGAGTATGTGCCACAGGTTTCAGGTTCAAGTCCAGGCGGTGCCTTGGATATTTGTAGTGGTACGGAATCCACTTTAAACCCAAAGTCCCGCTCTAATATTATTGTAGGACGTTAGGCGTAGGGTTGACAAACCTACCCCCGTAAAAGGAAAAACATCTCATGTTTCGGAATTTGCGAGTAGGTCACCCATGGGGCTGTTGCGCCATTGAAGAAGGGAGAACATACTGAATTATAATGTATTTAACAAATTCGAGCCTGTATTATTTATTAATAACTCATTTTTTTACTTTTAAAGCTTTAATATAAAAGAAATAAAGTTATATTACTATCGTATTTATAAAATTTATCTAATATTTAATAAAACTATAAGGTAGTAAAAATTAAATTTTCAAAGGAAGAATTTGTGTATAAATTCATTATTAATAAACTTTTTTTCTTTTTTGAAAAAGTTAAATTTAATTTTACTTTTGTTACATCCTATTCGATTCATTAAAATATTATTTTTACAACAAAAATAATCGCGTAGTTTTTGAAAGCCAAAAATAAATTTAAAAGGAAAAGGAATCACTTAAAAAATATGAAAGAGGGGCGATTTAAAAGGGCTTTTCTTGACAAAACTTTAACAGGAACATTTATTTCAAATGATGCATTGTAACTTTTGATTCATGCGGTGAAGCACTATTATAACTCGTTCTTTTTCAGGTGTAATACTAGAATCGACGTCAGCTGCGATTGTCAGCTGCTAAATGTCACCAGGAAAGGCCAAGGAAGGGTTTTTTATGCATGCATTCCACGATTGTGTTTTGTTATTTAAAGCAGGAATGTCAATCAATTTTCCAGGCAGCTGCTGTTACGTGAAGGGCAAATAGATGCGGAGAAACGATTACTTTCTGACGGCCATGTAAAATATTTTAAAGTATTCAAAAACTTTTTGAAAGAGTAATTTCTTTTAAGGAATGTGATGCAGATTCTAGAGTTGATAAGATTTATTTGCTCAGTGACTGTTTTAATTTTAGTTTTTGGTTAAGGTTTTTCTCAGCATTTTCATAGCAAAGTGGTATTTGAGAAGTATTTAAATGGCTAATGTTACTTATTAAATTTATTTATACAAGGACTGCAACACTCTAAATAATATAGTTTATTTTTAAAAAAAATATATTTAAAATTCAAAAATTTATCAGGTTTATCTGTTTCCGTTTATTTTTGTCCTAATTTTATTGTAAAATAGTTTATTGTAAATATTACGTTGAGAATATCTAAATAATTATATATAAAGTCATTTCAAAGTTTAAATAATGCAGTAGAAAAAAAAATAATAAATGAACAATAGTTTCTCAAATATTATATGTGCATTGGTGCTTTAAATTATTAACGAATTAATAACACAAATTGAAAATTAATATCAAACAATCATTTAATGAAAAAAAGGAATTATATATTAAAATATGAATTCTTGTGAATATGGATATACAGTATTTCTTTGATAAAGCTATCAGTAGTAAAATTACAAGTGTAGAAAATATAAACATCATTAGTAATTAAATTGTGCAAAATATTTTTTAAAATGTCTTGAAACTTATTTTATTCTTTGATAGAAATATATCTGACTAAATATATGAAAAAAATATTTTTTAATATTTTTTTTTTATTTTTAACTCAGAAAATTATTCTACTAACAATGAGACGGATTCGAATAAATTGTTGTGCTAAATAGTGTATTTAAATCTAATTATTACAATGTTAGCAATCTTTTTATTTTTTATAACATATATTATATATTTTATTTACTATGGTAGGGATAATAATTATTAATAATAAAGTCATTAATTTGTTTATTGATTCATGGAAAGTCACGTTAAAAATTCAAAGAATAATAATAGTAATTTTTTTTAAATATTTTATTATAGCAGGTTAGAATGTTTTCAACGATTTTTTTAATAAAAAAAACGATTTTTATTTAAATATTATTTATATTAAATAACTTTCTATACAGATCACTGGAAATAAGGTCATTCATCAAGTTTGAGTGTACGTACATGTGATACATATACGATGAAGCATATTATTATAAATTGCGTATTAGAGAAAATTACCCATTAAATTTGCAAGAGGGAAATGGAGGAGAAATTCTTCTAGAAGATTTTTCACTTGACCTTGGAAATATAACACAAATTTAAGTCAATTGATTTACATTTGTTACACTTTGCACTTTCAAGGAACTCACTCGCACAACTATTCTTCTATCGTATTACCACAGGCATTCTACCATTCTAACTATTGAACTGGCTCTAATTAAGAACCTTTTGGCTATGAGTCAAGTTAGTGCATTTAACTTCTTAAAGGACAACTGTTTTTAAATTGCAACGCTTCAGAAAAATTTGTTTACTAAAAAACTAAATTATGCAATTAAGGAATTATAGTCAATAATTCTTTTTATCGTACATTATTTATTTTGTAATTTTGGTATTTGTTTTGCAGCTTAGAATCAGAACTATATTTTTTTGATTCCTTGCTAGAACTTTCTAGATGAACATGTGATGTATGATTGTTATTAGTATAACTTAAAATGACTTCACCTTTATTCGTTTTGAAAAATACTTAACTGCAAGTAAGTACAAGTTGTTATGAGCAATCAATAACACACATTAGTGATCTTATCCTCTGTGTACTCAAGGACAGTGAAACAACTTGAAACTCTCCTACATCTGTCAAAGAACATGAAATCGCAGTTGAATGAATATTCCCAGACGTACGGTATCACGGGTAAACTCGAGTTTGCTTAAAAAAAACACTACTTAGACAAAATACTCTTTTTAATTAAGAACGAAGCAATTATTTCTAAAAGATTAAAATATGACAAACTCTCGGAATAAATCTAACTCAGCACTTATTAAGTTGAAAATAAAATTTAAGGAAATCATTATTCATCAAAGATCTTCTCATATAGATATATTAAATAAATTAAGAATTATGTTAATTATAGTGAATCACAGTTAATTATACTATATCAGAATTATAAGAGTTATTATCAACAGCGATATGTTTCCAAATTGTAATATGCTTTTTTATTATAATCTTATTCACTGAAATCTATTCCTAAGTGGTTTGTGAGACATTAAATCCTTATTTTGAACTAGATGAGACCACCTACCCTGCTCTATTTAAACAAAAAAAAAAAAAAACTTTACCAAAAAAAAAAAACTTTACCAAAACGCTTAAAATAAAATAAATTTAATTAATTCCAAGATCTTTAATGAGTCATTTTATTAAAACGAATTATTTATTACTTACCCTACTTCTTTAAATCATGTATGCATCAAAAATTTAATCCGGGTTATCCTTGCATTAAATATTTAGTTGCAAATTATCTCTTGGGAGGATATGTGATGGTATTATATTAAAAAAATTTAGCGAAGAAATTTATTACAAGAAGCGCTTATAAACCATGCAGATTTTAATATATTAAGGGTAAAAATAAAGCATCTTTAACTTTTCGGAAGAGATCTTTTAATACTCCCGTTTAGCTATTTCTCGAGGGAATGGTTTTTCTTTTCATTTTTACAATACAGTGATAAGAAATGCTCTGGGGCTGATGCCATTTCGTTCCATCTAAGGTAACGAAGAACTGCAACACGAACTCTTTTAACGCAAGGGAAGATAAGATCTATCAGGTGGCGTAGTTCTTCCATGGCGTAATACTACATTGTGCAGGACTGTGTGTGTAACTGCTTTTACAAATAGAGATTTCTTTTCTCTTTTCCTTCAGTGAATACAGAACAAATCTTTGATGAGCATGAAACAGAGAACATTGGGGGAAATTGGAAAACAGTCAACTAAAAGTTTTCTGTTGGAACATCTTTCGTTGAAATTTCTTTAATTAAATGAAAAATAATAATATTTTTTCATACTATTCATGTTTTATTTCTAAATACTAAACTTGACATTTAAGTTAACAGATCTACTAACATACTAAATTTGGAAAAAGATTCGGTGTTGTGTAAAAAAATTTATGCAGTTTCTAACTTTCATATACATTTATAGATTAGAGACCACACAGGGTTTTACATAAACTCCGAATGAGATACTAATACTTTCAGATTAAATCTAACTCAGCACTGATTAAGTTGAAAGAAAAGTTTAAGGAAATCATTACTTGTAAAACATATATAGATATATTAAATAAATTAAGAATTATGTTAATTACAGTGAATCACAGTTAATTCTACTATATCATAATATTCGAGAATTATACCAGTTATTATCAACAGCGATATGTTTCTAAATAGTAATACGATTTTTATTATAATCTTACTCACAGAAATCTATGCCTAAGCGGTTTGTGAAACAGTAAATCCTTATATTTAACTAGAAGAAACCTTCCACTCCACTTTATTTAAATAAATGATGAATCAAATTGAACATAACAATGTGAAATACTTTACCAAAATGTTTAACATATAATCAATTTTACACTGAAGTGACAAAAGTCATGGGATACCTCTTAATATCGTGTCGGCCCTCCTTTCGCCCGGCGAAGCGCAGCAACTCGACGTGGCATGGACTCAACAAGTCGTTGGAAGTCTTCTGCAGGAATATTGAGCCATGCTGTCTCGATAGACGTCCATAATTGTGAAAGCGTTGATGGTGCAGGATTTTGGGCACGAACAGACCTCTCGATGATGTCCCATAAATGCTCGATGGGATTCATGTCGGGCGATCTAGGTGGCCAGATCATTCGTTGGAATTGTCCAGAATGTTCTTCAAACCAATCGCGAACAGTTGTGGCCCGGTGACATGGTGCATTGTCATCCATAAAAATCCCATCGTTGTTTGGGTACATGAAGTCCATGAATGGCGGCAAGTGATCTCCAAGTAGCTGAACATAAGCATTTCCAGTCAATGTTCGGTCCAGTTGCACCAGAGGACCAAGTCCATGCCATGAAAAAACAGCCCACACCATTACGGAGCCACCACCAGCTTGAACAGTGCCTTGCTGATGTGCCTTGTGTCCATGGCTTCGTGGGGTCTGCGCCACACTCGAACCCTACCATCAGCTCTTACCAACTGAAATCGTGACTCATCGGACCGGGCCACGGTTTTCCATTCATCTAGGGACCAACCGATATGCTCACGTGCCCACGAGAGTCGCTGCAAGCGATGTCGTTCTGTCAGTAAAGGCACTCGAGTCGGTCTTCTGCTGGAATAGCCCAAGAAAGCCAAATTTCTCCGCACAGTTCTAACAGACAAGTCCCTTGTACGTCCCACATCGATTTCTGCGGTTATTTGACGCAGTGTTGCTTGTCTGTTAGAATTTACGACTCTTGCAGACGTCGCCGGTCTCGGTCGTTAGTGCAGGCGGTCGACCACTGCGCTGTCCATGGTGGGATGTTATGCCTGAAATTTCATACTCGGCACACTCTTGACACAGTGGATGTGGGAATGTTGAATTCCCTAACGATTTCCGAAATGGCATGACCCATGCGTCTAGCTCCAACTAACATTCCGCGTTCAAAGTCTGTTAATTCCCGTCGTGCGGTCATCATCACGTCAAAACCTCTTCACATGAATAACTTGAACAGAAATGAAAGCACTGCGCATTTATACCTGTTCTACGCGATGCTACTGCCATCTGAAAATTTGCATATTGCTATCCCATGACTTTTGTCACTTCAGTGTATTAATTTAAAAATTTTTAATGAGTCATCTTATTAAAACGAATTATTTATTACTTACTCGTACCTAACTTCTTTACATGATGTATGCATCAAAAATTTAATGCAGGTTGTTCTTGCATAAAAATATTTAGTTGCAAATTGTCTCTTGGAAGAAGTGATGGTATTATTTTAAAAATTTACCGAAGAAATTTATTACAAGAAACTTTAGTAGTAAGCGCTTATAAAACATGCAGATTTTAATATATTAAGGGGAAAAATAAAGCATCTTTAAGTCTTGGGAAGAAATCTTTTATTACTCCCGTTTAGCTATTTCTCGAGGGTTTTTCTTTTCATTTTTACGATACAATGATAAGACTCGTCTGATGCTCTGGGGCTGATGCAATTTCGTTCCGTATCTAAGGTAACGGAGAATTGCAACACGAACTCTTTAACGCAAGGGATGAGATAAGATCTATCAGGTAGCGTGGTTCTTCCATGGCGTAATACTACATTGTGCAGGACTGTGTGCGTAGCTGCTTTTACAAATAGAAATTTCTTTTCTTTTTTTCCTTCAGTGAAGACAGAACAAATCTTTGATGAACATAAAACAGAGAACATTGGGGGAATTGAAAAACAGTCAACTAAAAGTTTTCTGTTGGAAAATCTTTTGTTGAATTTTTTTTTTAATTAAATGAAAAAACAATAATGCTTTTTCATATTACTGTGTTCTAATTGCATCATTTTCAATGTTAGCAATTTTTATTATCTTTCGTTTTCTTGATTTTGTGAATCTAATGCGAATAGTAATCTGTTTCACTTTTATTAAAAAAATTTGTAATTTCAAACTTCAAGGTGCCTTATTTCCATTTTTATTCATTACAATTTAAGATTAGGTAGACGTATGGATACATAAAAGTACTTAATTTTTTTCGACTGTTCCTTCCGTGGTTCGCAAAAAGAAGGTCAATTTATAGGTAATGATGGATGTTTTTTTTTTTCTGAAAAGGGGATAGTTGGACAAAAAAAAAAATTTAGGGACCATTGGCCAAAATTAATGGCCAAAAATTATGGAATAATATTTTTTCATTTGTAGATTTTTAGAATTAAAAAATTGCATTTATGATACCACGTTGATCTTTTTATATCATTGCATGCCATTCAATAAAAAAGGAATGAAGTAAAAATCCATTGAATAAAATAATTGATCTTTATAATTCCTTAAAATAAGTCTGGTAAAAAAGGAGGTCAAACATTCTAAGGAAGAGATAAGTCAAGTTTTTGTTATTGTTACTTGTTTCCTTCTATACAATAAATTATTGATTTGAAATTTACAGGAAAAAAAAATTATATAGAACAATTGATTTTCAAAGAGAAGTTAAAAATTTTAATGAAAATATAGAAGAATGTTATGCCAAGTGGAAAATGTGAAACGAAAATCTGAAATTAATAGTGTCTAGTAAAAATGTAAAAATGTTTATCTAGATTTAACGGATAAAATTTGAATTTAAATTTGTTGATTATGAGGTTTGATAAAAACAATTCAAAAGAATTGCACTAAATGCTGATACTTTGGTAAAGGCATATTGCCACGAATACTCAAAATTGTGGAATTGTTAAGAACATTTTATGTTTCAACAAATATGAAACATTGTATACTTTCAACAAATATGAAACATTGTATACTTCCAACAAATATGAAAGCTATATTAAAGCCTTCTGGTATTGTATTATTGTATATATTTTAAACCTATATCTGTTTCGAAACTGAGAGGAAATGTACCTAGTACTGTGATAAGGCAAAATAAAATAAAATAAATATAATAATCTCTCGAAATAAAATTATTTAGCTTCAACTTCGCAGTTATTTATAGTACAATTAACCTATACATACATTAACAAATCAAGCAAATAAAACATTACATCGATTTAGTAAATATTTTAATTATGTGTATTTTATATCACCTTTCGATGATAACCGATATATTAATCTTGATATACAAATTGCGGTAATTGAACTTAAACTCACATTTGACTGTTTAATTGTATAATGACACGCATAATAATGCAATTTTGTTTATTCTCTTATATTTGAAAAACACCAGACAGAGACCATTCTATTTTTAAACTAAGAATTATTTGTATAGTTGTTACTATTTATAGTTTCCTTTAAAAATAGAGTAGTTCCCCAAAAAGTCCTCCGGAAGGCACTGCCCTCATTCTTCAGCGACACGGAGCCAAGTGACATTTCTACCTACGGGAGCTCCATCACAACAGAAGCCGTCCTTTTCCCTCCATCCATGAGTAGATTATTCATGGGATGTCGGTTCCGCACAACAGTATTCTGAGGATTAGACAAACACACAAACTTAAGATCGTAGCTATATGGTGGCACGCCTAATCGCCACGATCGTAGCTACATGGTGGCACACTGCCGATGGCATTTTGTTTATTGTCTTATATATGAAAACACAAGACATTGAGCATTCTGTTAATGAACTAAGAATTATTTGCAGAGTGGTTACTATTTATTTATTTTTTCCTATAAAATCAGGTTTAAAATCATTCCATGCGTAATAAATATAAAGTATCATTATTTTATATTTATTTCTCATTATTTTGTACAGAAAATCGAATTACACGTTAAACAATTAAAATAATACATTGGCTTAATAAATGTTATAAATCTGTGTATTTTTATATCATCTTTCGAGGATAACTGATATATTAATCTTAACATACGAATAACGATAATTAAAAGCTTTTTCATTTCATTGGCAACATTTTATTATTTTAAATGCGATCATGAGATTTAAAATTCATGGATAAAATAATAGATTATATGGATAAAATTTATGGTTTGAAATGAAGAACAAATATTTTTCAAAACTGTGAAAGAGGGGCTTAAAATGTTTATCAGTATGGTTTCACAAAATCTAGCATTGGCATTTGTCAAGAAAACAAATTATTACAGAGGGGTAATTGGACAGGCATATCCATCTCGTCAACTCACTGGTAGAGGATTCAAGCCGAAATTGCTTCGAAGCTTAGGAATAAATTTATGAATTTCTCTTTAGATACAACATGAAACTGGATTACGAACCACGTTCAAGAACGAATTACTATTGGCCCTAACAGAAATTGAATTTAATGAAATGGTTATACGTGATCGTTTTGCCTCATACAAGGTATCACTTTCTCTCTTGGAATATAGATCATCTGGCTGATGGATGTACATTTAATTTCTTGTTGGCATGATCCAATGATAGAAACGTTTTTATATTTTTGCTTTTAAATAATTCAGTTTCTAGTGAATAAGAATTAAGTAACTCGAAAAAAATCGCTGAAAAATATTTCCAAATTAGGCTAATTGAAATATAAATTTTTTATATTAATATCGATTTAATTATCAAGTAAAATTTAATGGGCAAACTTAACCTGCAGAATAACCTTCCACATTTTGTGGATAGCAAGTAAAGTAAGAATATCAGACGGGTAAAAATTGCAAACACTGAAACAAAAATGTTATTATCTAGATCAAACTGTATGTAATTTCAATGCTGATTTCATTAAATTCAAAATCTTATCGTCAATTAATATACTGCAGTTGATTTAAATCTAAGATAAAACCACTTAAAAGTTCTTTTTTTTTCTTTCCATAATTTCCTATTCATAAGCTGATAATTATGCTTTATTTATATTTCTGTTACATAATTTGAAGATTTCAAATAATAAGAAGAAGAACTGGATAAGTATATGGTATGTCAAAGAACAGGTAGATTATACAAAATTGTTTCTTTTCAAGACAATAATTACGATTCTGGGATATATAGTGATGAAGATTATAGTAAAACAATTATGGTAACTTTAGAGCTTAATGTAATAACAGCAAGTATAATAGCTCTATCAAAGTACGAAGAGGCATAAACAGCTTTAAAACAACTTTTCATGAATTTGTGTTTACGCATAAGTAATAAAATTCCATCTGTATAGATAAATATGCGCTTGAATTTATCAATTTATTTATTTTAAAGCAGAACAACTTTTAAAAATCCAAATCGAACCTAAACAAACACTATAGACATTAGAAAACTAATGATCAAAGCTAGCCATTCATCTTTGCTATTTTTGTTGCACCTCTTTTTTCACCTTAAATCCCCAAAGAAAGAGGTGATAAGGGACCGAGATCTCGTTGTTAAAACTCGAAGACAATAGGTATACTTTATATCCGTGAAAAAATCGTTTTCGGGGATATTCTTCTCTCCTCCCCCTCCTTTAAACAAAGACAGTTTGCTCGTCTGACAGTTTTGCTTTTTGTTGATTGGAAAGGAAAGAAGCATCAGGTTTGGCATCGTCTCCGACAGTGCTGGCCCATTATTGAGCCGAGCAAACGATAAACGCGATTCCAAAAGGGGCGGCATCTCCACTTTTTTTGCAGACATCGATTTATTTTGGAGTCCCCAATCGCTTCTGTTGAGTTTAACTCAGTGTGTCATTTATTGTTGAGCTTTGGTGATTTCCACCGAAAGAGACTTTCAACATGTTGAGATGCCTTCTTGAATTCAATATTCTACAAAATACAGTAAAAATGTTATTCATTCGAGCAATTATACGGATTTCTTTTTTCATTCAATTCCTACTATTAGTTCACACTCTCCATATAAAGAAATCTTGTTCAAATTTTAAATCGTTCATAAAATACTTTTTATTCCTCCACTCCAGTTTAAAAAAATGTATTTGGACTTGTAGGGGATGACACTTGATGTCAATACGGTTTTTTCAAATATCAATTCATTCATTAAATTTAATTATTTAATTTTAGTTTTTAAGATTTAAGTTGCATATATCTACCAATAGATGCCGCCAGATGTAAGAGGAAAATTTAAACTTTTCTAACTTAAAAAAAAAAATGAATGAAAATTATTTATAAAAGACTTTCTGCAATATAGTAAGAAAAAAGTAGGAATTTATTTAAATTTTTTTTTTTTTGTGTTGCTTGTTCTATATTTCCTCATGCATGTTTATTTTTTTAGCATGCCTTTCTTCCCATCAGTAACAGCGAAAGATAGAGCGTTGGCAAGAGATTGAAGGATACCTTTGTTGGCATACTCTACAAAAACGAATCAATTCATTGAGGATTATGACATAACATGCAAAAAGAACGATCGAAGATCCTTATTGAAGGTTTTTTGGGTTTTTTACTGGACACACATACTCCGATCAACTTTGATAAATTAATGTTAAGGTTATTCAGCATAAAGTGGAGAAGCATAAGTGGTAATTTTTTTTTGTAATGAAAATGCTTATAGCTTTTGTTATTAATATGAAATAAACAGTGGTATTGTAATTTTTGAACAATATCACCATTTTCAACTAATCAACTAACAAAACGTTTGTATTTTGTGCATTCCAAAGAACATTCATTATGAACGAACCATTATGTTCTGTCCGAAAGAACGCTGAATAAACCTGAATAAATATAATATATATATATATATTAGATGCACAATAAATACGGTATACTGTACATAATATATAGGTTGGGGCCTGAAGGTCCAGTGGATAGCGCTTTGCCTTTCGATGCCATAAATTTCATGTATGAGTCCCGGCAGTGCCATGGATAGTGCCAGTGTAGTTGTTTGATATCCATTTTAAACCGTAGTTCATCGTCTAATATGACTGTAAGACTTAGGACTGGCAACCCTACCCCGTAAAAAGAAAACATCTCCAGAAGCGAAATCTACCAGTAGACAGCAGACTTGGTTCACCATGGGGTTGTTCCGCATATGAATAATATATAGCTAATTTAAATTGCCTATTATATTGTGTTTTAAAATATTAAACTACGATTTTGAAAAGTTTTAACTTTATTATCATCGTACATACAGAACCGTTGAATATAAATTCATAATGAATGTTATAATGAACACTAATGTAATATATTAAATTGATTCTAATTTATTATAATCCATCAATTTCTATAGTAAATGATGGTAATTAATTATTTGATGACACATACATGTATTATATTTTTCACTTAAAAATATTTATTAATTAATTTTCATTTTTTTTCCTTTGGTAAAGCGATAGTTTATATAAATATAAAAATTTAAAGATATTATTACTGCATTTATACTATTATCATTAAATAAATGTGCTCCTCTTTCGCTAATTTTGAAATTATATTCTAATTTTAATAAGCAGTTAAATATCTTAAAAGTCATTCCATAAAAGAAATATTTTGTGCTACTTAATAATATGTTAAAAATGTTAAAAGTGATCTTGTTAAATAAATAACTCATAAATTCCACCATTCTAGCTAATTTACTATAATTATTGTAAGCATTAAATTAATTACTTTCACTTATGTTTCATTGTTGTTTTATGCAAATATAATTTGTTGTCAATTAATTCGCTTTAAAAATAAAATATCAATTTATGACGGAATTGTTTTTTAATTACAAAAATTAGGATGGGAAATAATAATTATATTTGAAATACAATGTCTGAGCTAATGATTTTTTAATTGAAATACTGGGCAATTAACAGCATTTTCATTGCAAGGATAACTAATTATACTTAAACTAATTATTCCAAACTAATTAGAACATGAAATTAAATTGATAAAAAATGAAAATTGTATTTTGAATTTCTATAATTCAAAATTAAAAAAGCGATAAGCTGAATAAAAATGTTTCTTAGATATTCCAAATAGAAGTAGATTAAATAAAATATAGTATAGATTAAAAACAACAAAAATGATATCAAAATAATAAGTGAATAAGTATAACAAAATTTATTAAATATTGCATAAAGGTAAAATAATTTTTTATTGATGAAAATAAGCATTTAAAAATAATAAAAAAAAAATGTTTCAAATTCTATATACATATTTATTGTATCAAAATAATAAAGATAATAAAACGTAATCAGATTTATTATCAAATTTTAAAATCTGTTATAATTTAATAAAAAAAGCAATAATTTCTAAATAAGTCACTGTAAAATTGTTATGTATCGTAAAAAAATTTAGTTAAAAAAATTATTAAAAAAATCTACGCTTTGCAGAGTATCCAACTAACAATTTTTAACAAGTAGAAAAAAGTAAAGAGAAAAAAATTTAATTTTAAATTTAGTTATTTTTTAAATTCAAAACTTTTTTTGTTTCATATAAGTTGGTGAAAACTAATTTAAAGCTCGTAAATTATATTTGACAGGAAAATGAATAATCATCGGATGCTGCAATAATAATTACGCACATTCTGCTTAAATTATTTATTTTATCTACAGAAAATACGAACAAGCAAATATGATAAAGTATGTCTCATATACAAATATGATAAAGTAAGTATTGTCTCATTTTTCAATAAACAATAATGAAATATTGGAAACGCTATAAATTTAGAAGGTAGAGATAACTTTTTGTTACGGAATGAAAAACAGTCCTGGAATATTTTTTTTTCCGATAGGATGTGTTTTATTAATATAGAACATTCAAAAAATTTAAATCGCTATTTTGAGTGTTCTGGAGAAATTGTGTAGTGTATAAAGATAAAAATTTATAAGCCTTAAATTTTAGACATTGCTAATATTATTGGTGAGTTCAAATCTTACCTTTAATTAATATTAGATTTATGTTAAAAAGTGACCATACAAATGATTTAAAAAATATCATTTGCTAAATTTTTGTGGAATTTAATTTCATGATATATTATTCAGATAAATAATCAAATCATTAGATTAAATTTCACTAATTCTACTGACTTTAATCTCTTAAACAGATTAAAGTGAGTAGAAGTGATACTATATGTTGCAAATTGTAATGTATAATAGTTTATAAGTATATTGTAGCTCATTATATATGTATAAATCTCGAAAATATTAAAAAGTATTTTTTAATTCTGTTAACTGATAAAGGAAATTTATTTGTTGTTTTAAATATCCATGGATTTTTTTAAAGAAGAAAATAGTAAAGCATCTATGTTTCGTATTTAAAAGGATTAAAATAATATTTACATAACATTAAAAAAAAATATATTATTGGAAAAATATTAAAAAATTAAATACATTTTTAAAACATATTGATTGTTGAATAATAGCCAGCTATTTAAAATGCAAATGCCTAATTCTGCTCAAAGATTTCAATTAATATAATTTGATATTTTGTACTTCAAGTTAATTAATATATTAGACTCATTGCTTTTTTGTCTTGAAGATCACAAAATAAATATTTGATATTAGAACACAGTGTTATTTATTTTAAAATTTTTGAAAACAAAGTTTGTTTTTTTCAATCTGTATTTTTTTCTTTTATATGTTAAGTGCATGTTTACTTCCTATTTGCCAATAAGTAATTTACAATGATTGCCTCACGATAAATTTTACAGAAAGCAAATTAATCACGATAATTCTTCACGTATGAAACCTGAACAAGGGTATTTTTTCTGTAGTAAAAACACTACAGGATTAGGAATTCTGATTAAAGAAATGAACTTGAGTTCAAACCTATTTTTATGGAAATAAAATACTAATAAATGAAAAGAGAACTAATCAAACTAAAAGGCATTTACAAAAGGTGTTTGATCCTGCTTTGTTTTGAGGGTGGCCCACCGTGGCATCGTAATTTTCTCTAAAACTGAGAATTTGATTTGATTTTTTTTTAAACTCTACTAAAGTGAAAATATAAAAAGCAATTAAAAAATATTTTTTTTATTTAAATAATAAACTTGCTTTTATAAGAATACTAATTTTAGATATTGATATTATTATTTTTATTTTCTGATTTATTTCTCATTTCTGGTGTTGAAAGTTTTGATAGTGTTAAGTGATAATTAAAAAAGTTTTTCTCTGAAAAAATGACATGTTACCAAATTTTGTTTATATGTCATGATAAATGTCTGTTATAGCACATTTTAATTTTTTTTTTTTTTTTTGTTTAATAATATCTATACATTTTAATATTTTAAATTCAAATATAGCGAGCCAACTGTTGTCTTTCAAATATGTTCTAAGTAGTTAATAGTAGTTTAAATAAATAAAGTCAAAGTATTTTAAATAAATATCTGGTGTACTGTATGTAAGTGCTTAATTACTGGTTTGCAGTAAACCACAGAGATTTATCAACGTCGCTGCTATTGAGTTACTACACATACATCTGAACAAGGAATCAAATAAATAATGAATGCAGATTTAAAAGATGCACATCTGCAAATAAGCATTTTTAAACCTGATTCAATTTTAAAACGAAAATAAAACATTTGGAATCAATAAATAACATTAATTAACTACAATAATTAACTACAATAATTGAAAATTATAAACAATCATAGACAGTAACTAAAAAATTAAATGAAAATTAACCGTAATAAATGAACATTTAAAAAGCCTAAAAAAAATATAAAGTGCGAATAATAAAAGTACTTAAATGCGATTTGTTGGTAGAACTGTAAAGATAAAAAATGTATATCTTGTTCTTTACATATCATACGCATGTTTTAGGAGCCTCATTTTTATTAGCATATTCAAACAAACAAGCTACAAAAATGAAGAAGTTATGCTTTCTTGGAAGTCTTTTGTGTAGTAGATTCATCATATGCATGTAACATTTGATTAAAAACCTGAAATATTGATCAATCAACTTGACTGTTGATGCAAAATGCTTATACCTGCATGTTAAGGTCGTATAAAGGATTATTTAAGTAAAATTTACGAAAATGCTTTTGTTGTATTCGAATGAGGGAGTTTCAGTGTTAACCATTAGACACTAAAAACTAAATATGTAGAGTTACCTAGGGTTACATATGGCTTGTTATACTGTGCACAAACTCAGGTGTTTTACTTTCTGGAAGCTTCTGATTGCCATGTATGTTGCCATAGAATTTTAACCTGTGTCTTTCATTACGTACCTTGTACTAATGGTAATGTTGTATAACAATCTATGCATAACATATGCATGCTTAAATGCGATGGAAATTTAAAAAAAGACATGCTCGTGTGAAATTTCCAATTAGACATGATTGTGAAATATCTTTGAAAAAGAAAAAGTGTCAATGAAAAATCAATATAAAAAAGAAAAGGATCAATAAAAAGTGAATATAAAAAGAAAAATATCAATGAAAAATGAACATAAACAAATAAAATGAAAAAAAAAAATTTAAAAGTCAATTCCTACTTAGGTCAACAAAAAAAAATTTACTTTAGTTACTTTTTAAGTAAATTTAATTAATGAATTAATATTTGAAACAACAGTATTAACATCAAGTGTCATCCACTACAAGTTGAAAAAAATTGCATTTGAACTTGAGTGGATGAATAAAAAGTATTTTATGAACGATTGAAAATTTGAACAAGATATATATATAGGGAGAGTGTGAACTAATAGTAGGAATTGGAAAAGAAAAGTATAAAAAATGAATATGTTTATTTGGTTAAAGAATTTTATAGCTCGTGAATAGCCAAAAGAAACCCATAAAAGGAGTGACGTAAATGAGAATTTAGTGAAGCTCACATTTCACCAAAGTTGTTAGCTTACAATAAAAAAAATACTCAATGATTTTATTTTAATGGAACCAATAAAAAACTGTGCTTGTTTTGACTAAGTTATAGAATAGAGAAACATAAAATTTAAATACAAGAATAAATAGAAAGGAAACATTAGTAAAAGAAGAAATTTATGTTTCTATAGCTTTAAGGTGTAAAAAGAATATTTCATTTTACAACCAAGTTCAGTAACGTAATACAGCCATAAATATGGCACCGAATTGCTTGGTAACCTGAAAATGCTGTTATACACGACATGTTATAGATTATATTGCTGCTTTTTTTTTTAATCTTTTCTTTCATCTAAGCAACTATTTTCTTTCATCGAATCACCCAAGTTTGGAAGTGGATGGAAACTATTGACCGCTGCTGGTCAGAGCTTCAAGGAAACCTTTCTGGTGTTTTTCACACGCTTCCAATAACAGGGGGAAAGCGGGGGCGTGTCGTTTTGCAGTTGTCTGCTGAAAAAAATATTTACGCGGATCATGTATTTTTTCTTCCCATTGCAAATGAAGTGTTTTATTAATACTCTGAAAAAGAATGTTTTTTTAAAAATCCTTTATTTATCTTGTGCAGTGTATTGTAATTTGATAAAGGAAAAATACATGAGCATAGAATTTATGATGCATTATATAAAATACATATTTAGAAAGTTATGTAAAAATATTACAAATTTTGCAATTAAATCTTTCATGGTTTCGAGATTTTAGTGTTGTTGTAGCAACCACAGCTTTCATTGTCTTGAAAACGAATGGGGAAAAAGATTAAACAAAGTATCTTATATTAATGAGTGGTTTGAATTTTATGAAGTTTCTCGCATATTATAATATTTGCTTCTGAAGGTTCCCTACGGAGATAAAATACTTACTATCAAAATTTTATTTCATATAATAAAAAAAATTCCTGGTTTGTCATATGAATTTATACACGACAGCATGCAAAATAGCAAGGAATTAAACATAAAAAAATTCCTCAAAACCTTTCAATTAAAAATCAATAATTTTAGTTTTGTATTTCAAAAGGAACGATATTTTATGAACTCTGATTTACTACAAGCAAAACAATATTCTTTTTGTGTTCTGCCCATATTACAGAAAGCTTGCATTCCATATGCAACTGAGAGCTTTCATATGCAATGGCGGATGAAAGTTTAAATATAAATGACATATCGAGGAATTAAAAAAATACTCTTTTAAGAAGAATGATGATGCTGTGGTATGTTCTGTATTGTATTAGACGATTGAATTTGGTATCATTAACCATTTTTAGCGAGAGTTATCAAGACTTTAAATAAGAGTGATTCATATTTATATTACAGTGAGAAAATGTAAAAAAAAAAATATGTATCTTACAAATAGTGATACAATGCGTTTCAGAACGGATGTCATTCTTAAATTCCGAATTGACATATATTACATATATTGGAACATATATTGTTGACATATATTGGAACAAGTTTCATCATATTGGTTCCATGCAGTTCAGAATCCTTTATAATATTGACCAAAGTTGGAAAATACCTGAAATATATTTATGTTTTAGTGAGGAAAAAAAAGATTCTTTACAAAAATTAAAGATTCTTACAAATAATATGATATTGATGATGGCAGCATAAAATTCTAATAGACCAATAGAATAAAGTTAGATACAATAGAATGAAGTTGGTATCATATTAGACAATTGAATTTGGTAATATTAATCCTAATTAGCAAGAGTGATCAATACTTTAAATATGAGTGACAATACTTTAAATATTATATTACAATGAGAAAATGAAAAAAAAATCTTGCAAGCAATTGAATAATAATAATGCAGTGCGTTTCAGAATAGATATCCTTCTAAAATTCTGAATTACCATATACTATTATGTTATATTGGAATAAGTTTGGTATCATATTGGGTATATGCAGTTCGGATTATGTATAATGCTGGCCAAAATTGGAAAACAATTGAAATATAAATGCACATATTTATGTTATAATGAGGACTTAAAAAATTCTGAAAACAATATGATAATGCTACTATATGTCCCAAAGCAAACGCAATTCTAAAAAAAGATACTTACAAGCAAATTGATAATGTTGTTACATGTTCCAAAGCAGATGCAATTCTAATGGACCAAATAACAATGACCATCGAAATTTGTATCATTGTAAAATTGAGTAAAAGTGAAAGAGATTTTAGTTATGAATGATGCATACTTATATTAATAATAAAAAACTTAAAAAAGAAAGAATCTTACATGCAATCTGATGTTGATGTAATATGTTTCATAGTAGATATGATCTAATATTTTTAAGAGTCGTATACTGTTATATTATATTGTACTGAGTTTGATTCCATACTAAACTTATAAAATAGATATCCCGTATCCCTAATGGACAAGAGTGGACGAGATTGTAAATAAAAATGACATATATATATATTACGAAGAAGAATAAAATAAGTCCTCTCACAAACATTCTGTAATATTTCCAAGAGCAGTCTATTCAGTCTATTATTCTTAAATAGCTATTCAATTTTATTGGAAGGGATATGTTATATTGCAACCAGGAAATTTGATATAATAATTATGGGCCACAATAGATAAGACTTTAAACATAAATGACCTTTTCTAATGAAATATTATTACACTTTACGAATCTGTTGAAAATACTTTTCTGTGAAAACTACTTAAATATATATTTTAATGAATTTTTAAAAGGATGTACAATAAACATTTTATTGCATCGTAAAACGCTAAATAAAATAAAGTGACATTTTCTTTTACAAATCATAAAACATTTCTGTATAGCTATCTCTAATTATTATAATATTTTTACGAATGTACTATTTAAAAATAATTTCTGCGTTTAATGTAATATAATTTACATTGAAAAATTTATAAATAGAACTAGCAGATTATTACTATTATTGAAAAATTTCTTAAATACAAAATATTAAATGTGTTCAAACATCTGGTTTTTGGAAACCTATAAATTTATTCAAATTTGAAAGTTATACATTACATAAGGAGAAAATTTTAATTTCTTAAAAATTAAATTGTTTACTACAGGCAGTTTTAAAATTTTAATTAACATGGAATAAACAGAATAAATGTATTATTAAACAAATAATTCTAATGCAATTCATTTTTAATTAGATTACAAAATTTAAACAAAATGCAATTATCAGCCTTTAATTATGTGGTAGATAAATAATCAAATGTAAAACTAATTGTCTTTAATATTGGCTTAATAGATTGCATAATGATTCATTAAAATCATAACGCAAACATTGAACTCTGAATAAACAATTACTTAATCCCAATTTAACATTTTGTAAATAAATTCGAAAATTAAACAGTATAAATTTTTTAATTAAAATAAATGTATTTTATTCATATACTTTAATTAATCCAATCATTATATTTGTGCAATATGCTTCAAAATATGAAATATGGTATTATCAAAGCAGAAAATGGTTTCATAACCAGAGAATATTTTTAATTATGAAATTAATTATGCAAAGAGTAATTAATCAGAAACAAATGTAATATTTCTTAGTTAACTTTATTAAATTTTCCAAATTTGAAATCACTGTCTTAAAGGAACGGAAATAGTAGAAATAATAAAAAGAAATGTATTTTTGTTATTAAAAATTGTATAATTTTTTTATAAAATTAAAAATATTTAAAAATGCATTCCTTTTTATATATTTTTATATTTTTAAAGAAAAAATGAATAAATAAAACATAAAATTAAAAATATTTAAAAGGTAAAAATTATGGTGGCCCCATGTGAGTCCAATGTAGCAGGCACTTTCTTGAGTACTCTGGAAAACGCTGAATCTGCCCCATTTCTGCCTTTCTAGTAGTGCATGACTTAGATCAAAGTGCCCGGCATTCGAAAACAAATACATAATAAGTTTTTTTTTTTTTATTATTTAATATAACTAGAAAATAAAATAATTTATAAATATATGTATTTTTTTAATTGTTTTTCTTGCATTTATAAATAATGATCATTTTTTGTAAACTTCATATATATTGAAGAAATATATTAATATATTTTCAAGGAAAAATAAATCAATAAAACACAAAATTAAAAATATTTAAAAGTTCAAAATAATGGTCGCCCAATGTGAGTCCAATGTAGCAGGCATCCTCTTGGATTACTCTGAAAATGCTGAATCTGCCACATTTCTGTCTTTCTAGTAGTGCTTGATTAAGTTCAAATTGCTCGGAATTCAAAAACAAACACATAATATGTTTTTTATTATTTAATATAACGAAAAAAAGTGCTTATAAATATATGATATTTTTAATTGTTTTTTTCTTGTTTTTATAAATATTGATTACCGAGTCAAAAGGATTCATAAACAAAAATGTTAAGAATCCCAATTCCAGCGGAATAAGTATTTATAACCATTAAGTCAATAAATATGAATAATCTTCTGAAATCAGTTCGCCAAATTTATTGAATGTAGTTTATTACTACAGCTATATACCATAACTTTCCATTTTTTTCTGGAAATAGATAAATATCTGAAGAGGATTTATTACTTTATGTGCTCGCAAACAAGAAATGCCTCCTGTTCTTCTAATAGTGAGACGAAAGTTACGTAACAAGGAAACTCGAGAAATAATCTTATGGAGTCGGAAGCCGGGCTTTCGTTCCATTCCATGGTTACAATCGTAATGAGAACGGCGACTCCAGGGCCCGATGAGAAACATTCCACTCCATATTGGAGCAAATGATCCGATCTATGAAATCGTGAAATGTATCAGCTATGAATCAATCCCACTTGCTTCGAGTTGGAATGGTCGATTCTGTGCTTCTTTTCTAATCCATTAAACCAATCTTTATACTTAAAAAGTCCTGGAGTATAAGAACTTTCCAAGTAGTTGGTTGTAAGAGATTCTTGAGACGATAAGTTTTTTGTTTTCCGTTCTTTGATTTTGAAGTAAGTCTCACGACATGTCTAAAAGATAAATATAATTATGTTTACATATAAATTATGTTTTAAACAGAAAATAGAAATAGATTGGTATAAGAAATCTTTTGTTTGTGTTACCTTTGTTATACCCTTTAAGGCAACTAAAAAAATTATAATTTATCAGAAATATGAGGTTCTGATGTTCAATGAATTTCTATTCATATCAGTTTATTATTATTAGCATTGAATTTCTTTTTAATTAGTTTCTGCTTTTGATAGGGTTTAATAGATTCCAATAGATTCTTTATGATGTAGATAGATAGATTCTTTATTCTCCTACAGATTCTTTTATTTATCCAATAGATTCTTTTATTCATCCAATAGATTCTTTATGATGTAAATAGATAGATACTTTATGATGTAAATAGATAGATTCTTTATGATGTAAATAAATAGATTCTTTTATTCCAATAGATTCTTTATCCAATACATTCCAATAGATTCTTCTTATATTCTTATTTGTTTGTCAAATAGATTATTTATTCCAATAGATTCTTTATTCATAGAATAATAATTAATTATACCTTTATATGCAAAAAAGTAAAAAAATAGTGCGGTTCTTTTTCAATCAATTTATTGTATTTTATTTTTGATTGATTATATGTAGTTTTATGGGCATGTCATGGACCAGTAATAGAGCAAGCTATCTAATAGAGTACAATTTAGAGGGAAAAGATTCGAACTTCACTGTTGGAATGCGTTGCAAAATACTGCTTGTATAAACTAGTAGGATCAGTGGTGAATGCTACATAAAATTACAAAGACTAAGTTGCAATTTGGGGCCTGATTCGAGTTCCGGCGGTGCCATGGATGTTTGTAGTGGTTCGAATCCACTTTAAACCGTAGGACCCGGTCTAATATGATCGTAGAGCGTTGCGGGGGGCACTATTACTCCGCGTCCGTGGCTTACCTTCAAGTTACAAGCGCCCCCTGGGTAATGCAAAGTGAGTAACGTATGTGCAACGCTTGCCTTAAGGCATCCAAGACCAAGCTGTCTAAGTATTTGCCAGCTGCATTAGAAAGAAAAGAAAAAAAGTTGCAATATGGGGGTTTTCCTAATTTCGTCTAGTGAAGTGCAGCTCCCAAAAAAAAAAATTGAGGCTAGTTACTCCTGATAGCTTTCAACTTGAATCAGAATATCCATCACAATGTATTCATGCAACTTGCAGATTTTTTAAGCGTGTGTGAATTCAACTTTCAAGTTTTTATATCATGTCTTCATGGAACCTTCATTCAAATTGCAGGTGCACCATTTGCTATGCACCATTATATACCATTTGCTATGCACAATTTGCTAAAAATAAATTTATTTGCCCTTTGCACTGCTTTTCTGAGAGTATGATGAATAAATTTATTTATTTTATTTTGTTTATTTATTTGCTGCTCAATATCGGTTTGAAGAAAATAAAAAAACTACTTCATTAAAATGAAATTTCTTGTTAATTAGGGAAAAATAACCTAAATACATAAATTAAAATCATATCTTTGAAAATACAACGCGTTGTAACAGAAGCAAATCGATAAAAAAGTAACTTAATGATCCAAGTTGTCATCAAATACGTGTTATGCGCAAAATATTTAAAAGTTTCTCAATTTGCAGGGCAGCTTAAAAGGTGCATGATTGAGTAAAATATTCATTCACCTTTGTTGTATGGCTTTAAAATATACCCGGAAGCTGAATTTGAATAGAATCTACCATTGTCACATTATGTTTAAAATGCTTTCTAATAATCATGGTGTCTAAAATCGTAAGGAGTCAAAATGGAATGAATAGAAGAATATTTAAATATAAATAAAGTAAAGGTATCATAATACGTAAGAAAAGACATCGCTTTGTGAAGAAGATGATTTCTTACTTCAAGCCCTTTTGATTGATGCTAATGTGTACTTCAACTTGTTTTAACCTAATACAAGACAGCCTTATTTGTGTTAACTCGAAACTGGAGGATTCATTTGATATTAATTAATATTTACAAGATTATAGTTATAACGATGTTAATTAAATTTCTTCGTAAAACCGACAGCTTCTATACAAACAAAAAAAACAAACTGTAGTGAATTATAGAAAATTTAAATTCCCTAATACACAAGTATTTAACTAATAAAACATTAAAAATTTAACTTTTGTGTTAAAAAGTCTGAAAACTTGTTAAAAAAGAAATGAATTTGAAATTTCCTTTCGATTAGTCTGATAATTCAATATGAATCGACAATTTAATATCCAATTTAGAAACGATTTCAATTCAATTGTTAATAATTAAATACGTTAAATAATTAATTTTTTATTTGAAAATGTATTTGACATAGGTCATTTTCCACGGATATTGCAAATAAATTACAGGTTCAACGTACCACTGGGTGCATGCACTATTACATTTATTAGAAAGAAATTAGGATTATCTGGAGATGTTTTAGTTAACTGATTAAAAGATAGACATATTAGTATATTACATACACACATATATATATATAGTACACATATTAGTATATTTAGTTAACTGACATGTTAGATATGTGAATGGTAAGATAACCTACTATACTTGTAAAAAACTTATAGGATCATAGGTTAACTTAAGTTGTCGCATCAAACTTGATTTTTAAAATATTTCTAAGTATGATTTTGAAATAAAAAATGTCAAAAAAGCATGACACTCTACAACTGTAGTTAATTTGATGGGTATCAAATAAGAATTATTTCTTTTCAAAGATCATCATCCAACTTTCATCGATATTAAAATTAACAGTGTATGTGGCATTACTGAATGCCTTGATGACAAGTTCTAGAAATTTATCCTATATGACTCGAAAACATGCAAAAATTTTGCTGGAATTAAATTTTGTATGACCCTGAGGCAAAAATTTCAAGTATATTTTTTTTAGAACACGAAATTTCTTTTATTTCTGATGTGGAAAAAAATATATATAAAAATTTCTTGTATGTCATGATCAATCAAGCCATAATATGTTTCAAAAACTAAATAAAGAGAAAAATATAGTTTAACAGTTAGTACTACAACTGCTATTATTGGGTTAATTATTTTCTTATAAGAGTTTAATAGATAGTAAAACTAGAGTTCCATATTCGGTTTTCGAATCAGTAACAACAGATCAGAACTGTAAAGTCTTAGTGTCTATGGTAAGGATATTCATTGTTAAAATCTATAGGCAGAAATGGGGGTTCGAGGTGGTGGAAAGAAGGATTCTAAATCTTCAGATGTCCTTTTGGGGGCGGGGGTGTTTAAAATTACTCTGTCTAAATATAAGTGCTTTGTAACAGAATATATTTCAACAACTGGGAAGTAAATTGGCAAGCGCCTGAATAGACGGATTCAAACAAAATGATCTAATAGCGAGAAAAGATAATTTTAGATCGTTTTTAAATAGGATAAAAATAATTTGAAGATTAATAATTAAAATTTTCATGATGCATAACATCAAAAAAATTTACACAAATTTTTCACAATAACTATTAAATTTTTTAAATTTTTTTTTTTATGCCGCATGACTAATGCCTCTAAAAGTGCATGTCACTACATCTCAGTTCTAGTGACGAATATATTAGATCAAACTACGTGACATTAAAAATATCTCAGGGTAGAAAAATTAAGACTTTCTATCATGGAAATTTTATAGTCTTTAAAAATTTTCAGTATTTAAAAATATTAAGAATAGTTAAATAACATTTTATTATTTTAATGTTGAACGATATAAATCACCGTACATAGAAAGACTGGAATTTTGTTCCACCAGTTGACACATAAAGATCATCTCTGGGAGTGAGGGATTCTCATCGGGGAGGAAGTTTGAGAAAAAGAGAAACCTCGGTCACTTCTAATGGTTAGTTAGGTGATTTATTTGGTGGATCAAGCAGTTTCCTTTAGTAGATCTAACTTTTCCAGAAATTTTGTATGAAAATCGTAATATAAGAAAATCAATAATTGGAGACTGTATTTGATTTTAACTTCAATTTATAGTTTTGAGTAACCAAAATGTATTTCAAACAACTTTTTCCAATGGCTATTTAAATTTCCTTTTGTAGTAGATATTTTATTTTATATTATTGCAGTAGCTGTTTTATTTAATTTTTGCTCCACTTACATTTTTTAAAGTTGTTTTTTATTTGAATATTGAAATAAACAGTGTAAGATTTATTGTGGTCTAATATTTTCGTAAAAAATTAGGAATAAAATTGAATAGATTTTTTTGCATCCTGATATTTTATCAGAATATTTATGACCACCACTTAATGAGAATATTGTTTGTAGATTTGTAATTTTATTTGAACGCCTAGATTAAACATCAATGTATTTGCAACTTTTATTTTATTTTATTTGAATTTTTCATATAAATTTTGAATTTATTTAAAAAGTAAAATTGTTGATTCATTTAAAATATATTTATTTGCATTTTAGGAAAAAAAAAAAAATAATAAATACATTCTGTTAAAATAAACAAAAAAAACTTTTTTCAACAAAGAAAAGATTTTTAAAAATTCATCATATAAAAAATTTTTTTATGTTTAGAAATTTAATTTAAAGAGAGGAAAAAGAAAAGCAAATATAGAGAAATAGAAAAACGAAAATATTTAATACATAAAGAGAGAAAAATAAAAATACATTATTTTGTTGTTAGAAAAGAAGAAAAAAAACAAATATTTTTGCAACAAATAAAAGAACAGTAAAATTTGCTTTCCCAGTTTTTAATTTTATTTTGACTAAACAAATTGTTTGCTATAATCAATTTGTTTTGATTACGCTATCCACCCAATTATAACGAAAAAGTAATTTCTACTTGCCGGAATACTCGTTTCTTTACATTTTTTTCTTTCCAGAAACTCAGGTGTGATAATTGCATTGCTGTAGCATATCCTGAGGAAATGACGCTTTTCCAATTGATATCTGCTTTCAAAAATAATCATCACAGAAAAAAGAAATCCTCCCACGGCATTTAATAACACATAATAATGTTATCAAACGTTGACAACTCCTTGTTGTTGAAAAAAAAAAAAAAAAACAGATTTTAACCACTCATGGAGAAGTAACTTAAGAATTGAACCCTTTATTTGACATCCGGATGAAAAATATTTTACCACTTGGTACCAAAATGATATTTTTATTCTGATCTTTTTTGAATTTTTTTGTTTTGTTTGAAATCGATAATCCGTTTTCATCTCAATCGGAATCCAGTTCTTTTTATATCGAATGCTGATTATACATTTCTCTGTGTAAACGGGGAAATCCTTTAATGATTTGTATCGATCTTCAAGGTCCCTCCATGCCAGTAGAAGATGGCAGAGGAATCGAGCAGAGTGTACTCCCAGAAGACTCTTTGAGATTTGCCGCAAAGGTTTACCAGAGGTAGAAATCAATCCGTGTCGCTTTGAACAGAAATTGATCGCCTCTGTCCATCCGATTTGAACCACAAACTTTCATCGAATTTCTGTTACATTTGTTTATTTGTGTGCACAGGATTGAATGCGCAAATATATATAAAAATGTGTTTTTTGTAACCGTAACTGATACCGATAGCTTAAAAATGTTTACAGGCGACAGGCTTCTCAAAATATATTCTAACCAATTTTCATAAAGTTCAAAATTTTTATCTTGTGTACCTAGTTATCTACAATTCCTTTACATAAAAGAAGACTACTTGATGTACTACTTGAATACTATTTTGTCCTTCATTTCATATGAGAATAAAAGATCAACTTCCACTTTAAATAATACTTTTTAATACTATTTGGAAGTTGATCTTACAATTACATAAAAGAAGTCCACTTGAAATACTTTAAATACTACTTGAATACTACTTGGAAGTTAATCATGTTTACAATTATTTGCATAAAAGACCATTTGAAATAGTAGAAGATTGATCATACAATTTAAAAGGATGATATAGTTAGGTGATAAAAATATTCGTCGGAAGAGGTCTAAAAATATTTTTAAACAGAGAAAATAATAATGTTTCATACAACTTTGGAGATTTTCTATCATGATTTGTTGAATATTAATCCGTCTGTATTATTTTTGAACAGAAATTTGTTTGTGTCTTAATGAAACCATGGTATTTAAACAACAAATTTTCATTTAACAATAATCAACGCCTGATAATTTCAAATTAATTACAGATGACAGTCCAATGAATAAAATTTTTTTTATAAACCAATAATATTTAAACCAATAATATTTTTGCTTTTATTCTAAAATATAGCCATGTTTAGATAGATAGATATTAACATGTGTAGATATTTGTGTCTAAATTTCTGATATATTTCCTCCAGGAGATTAAATATATTTTATAAACCCATTCACAAATATATTTTATAAGCCCAGAGAACACTCCAGAAGATTCTTCCTGTTTGCTGCTAAACTTACTAGAAGTAAAAATCAATCTATGTCAAATCCATCGAACAGAAATCCATCACTTCTGCCTATCATATTTGAATCACTAACATCGTTCGCACAGTTGAAAATTTTGATCTTGTTGACATAAAAGTTGATCATACGATTCTCTACATAAATGATATCATTTTTTATTGTTAAAGTACTGTCATTAATTAAAGTACTGTAATTAATCAATATGTTTAAATGATGTTTATATACAATCTGACGCATATACTGTAGAAGATGTATTTATGGATTTTATAGTAAGGCGATAGAAATATTCAGAGGAGGAGGAAGTCTAAGAAAAATTATTTTTAAACATAGAACATGTACTAATGTCCCAAGCAACTCTTGAAATTTTCTACAAGGATTTGTTGAATATCAATCCGTATTATTTTGAGCAAAAATAGATTATTACTTTACATAGCATTTGAACTACAAACTTTCATCGGAAAGTTTTTCCGATGATTGAATATTTAAATATTTGAAATATGATTGAATTTGTTTAGTAAAAACATTTTTATCCTACCAATTACCAATGCCTGATAGTTTCAAATTAGTTACACATGACAGTGCAACCAATAAATATTTAATAAAACTTTTCTTTTATTCTGAAAATTGGTTTTTAAATATTCAGATAATATTTATATTTAAATACCTCAAATATGATTGAATATATTCTATAAATCCGAAAAGGATAAATACATTTGGAAAACGGCCATAAAAGTTTTAAGTAGACGGAAAAAGAATGTTCCAGAATATTCTTCCTGTTTGCTGCGAAGACTTACCAGAAGTAAAAATCAATCCATGTCACTTTGAACAGAAATCGATCACTTCTGTCTATCTTATTTGAATCATAAACATCCTTCAAACAGTTGAAAGATTTTGATCTTGTTAACTTAAAAGTTGATTATACGATTCTCTATATAAATGATAATCATTTTTATTGTTAAAATACAGTCAATATTTAATTAATATGCTTAAACGATGCTTGCATATGATATCTGATATAATGTTAGATTTAGATATCCGTAGAAGATCAGGCATATCTATTTATAGATGGTATAGTTAGGTGGTAGAAATATTCGTGGAACAGATCTAAAAATATTTTTAAACAGAGAAAATAATAATGTTCTGCACACAACTGTTGAGATTTACTATATTTATTTGTTTAATATAAAGCTGCATTATTTTGAAAAGAAATTGATTATTTTTTAATAACACCATAGTAATTAAACAACAAACTTTTATCTGAAAATTTCTCTGGCATTTGTTTATTTGTTGGATCAATAACAAAACATGTTTATATTAACCATAACCAATGCCTGATAGTTTAAAATTAGTTACAGATGACAGTCCAACCAATAAAAATTTCATATATCTTCACAAAATTTCATATGTTCTTTACATTTATTCTGAAAATATGTTTAGATAATATTTATATCTAAATATATGATATATGCCTTCCAGAAGATTAAATACATTTTATAAATCCGACAAATGATAAATACATTTGGAAAAGTGACTATAAAAAATGTTTTGAAGCAGAAAGAAAAAGAATGTTCCAGAAGATTCTTCATGTTTGCCGCGATGACTTACTAGACTAAAAATCAATCTATCTCACTTTGAACAGAAATCGATCACTACTATCTATCGTATTTGAATAACAAATATCCTTTATATCTAATGTCTATTACATTTGTTTATTTGCTTGGGTGGGATTCAATGATAATAATAAAAAATGCGATATTCTAAACGTTCACTAATTTGGTTTCGTATGGCATCTTTTACAATTCTTTCTCACCTTACTCTACTAAAGAATCCTTTACAAGTTTTTTGAATGTCAGATTAAAAATAAGAGCATTAAAGATTAAAGAGCATTATTGTATATGTTTATATAACTGAAATTTAGATACTTGACTTCCGTCCAATAGAAGATTAAACATATTTGTTTAAAAATTGAAAAAAAATTTTGAATCGAAAAAAATGAGCTTAAAATAATTTTTTAAATCAAGAGAAAATCACAAATGTTTATCCATTACTTAAAGTATTGCATTTTATTAAAATTGAAATCATTGCTAATTTTAATTGTTAATAATTTAGAAGATTTTCTCTCCTACTGAAACTGAATTTCCATAAGAAAAGAGATTGAAAGAGATAGAAATCAGGTCCCTGCTGTTTATAACATATACCTTTCTTTGCTGCTAATAATAATCTTAATGGTTCCAAAATTTATCCTCAAGAATTTCATCTACATTTTTAATTTATTTGTTTACAATTGCTTAGACAGTCAAAGAAAAATAAATTATAGTTTAAAAAACTATAAAACACACTTTCAGAGTTAATCAAACTAAAAAGTAAAAAAAATAATTGTTAACATAAAAATAAAATTACTGACGAAAAATTAATGCCACTGTTCTAAAAGCGTGGGGTTCTTTGCATGAAATTTTTAAACTAACTCTGCATTTCGGAAGGAAACTAGTGAAAAATTAATAACGATTGATATGGAACACCCACGCTTTTCAAACAGTGACAAATTCATTATTAATGATCTTTTTTTTTTTAAAAAAAAGTTAAATGTAATTTTACTTCTGTTACGTCAAATTCAATTCATTAAAATGTTATTTTTACAAGAGAAATAATAGCATAGTTTTTGAAACAAAATAAATTTAAAAGGAAAAGAATCACTTGAAAATATGAAAGAGGGGGCGATTTAAAAGGGCTTTTCTTGACAAAAACTTTAACAAGGAACATTTATTTCAAATGATGCATTGTAACTTTTGATTCATGCGGTGAAGCACTATTATAACTCGTTCTTTTTCAGGTGTAATACTAGAATCGACGTCAGCTGCGATTGTCAGCTGCTAAATGTCACCAGGAAAGGCCAAGGGAGGGTTTTTTATGCATGCATTCCACGATTGTGTTTTGTTATTTAAAGCAGGAATGTCAATCAATTTCCAGGCAGCTGCTGTTACGTGAAGGGCAAATAGATGCGGAAAAACGATTACTTTCTGACGGCCATGTAAAATATTTTAAAAGTATTCAAAACTTTTTGAAAGAGCAATTTCTCTTAAGAAACGTATGTTAGATTCTAGAGTTGATAAGGTTTATTTGCTCAGTGACTGTTTTAATTTTTGTTTTTTGGTTAAGATTTTTCTCAGCATTTTCATAGCAAAGTAGTATTTGAAAAGTATTTGTACTAGTAAATATAATGAGTATCCCCAACAATTGAAATACTTTTCAAATACTACATCAATGAAAATGCTGAGAAAACTTTTGATTAAAAATAAAATTAAAACAGTCATTGAGCATATAAATCTAATCAACTATTCAACCTATTCAACTCTAGAATCTCTATCAGATATTAATAACTATATTATTTAGAGTGTTGCAATCATTGTACTAGTAAATATAATAAGTATCACCAACAATTCAATGGAGTGATGGATATTCTAGAGGTGATAAGTTTTATTTGCTCAGTGACTGTTTTAATTTTTGTTTGGTTAAGATTTTTCTCACCATTTTCATTGCAAATTAGTATTTGAATTGTAGATGATCCTTATTAAATTTACTAATACAAGGATTACAACACTCTAAACAATATAGATATTAACATGTGATGGAATTCTAGAGTAGATGAAATTTATATGATCGGTGACGGTTTTTAATTTTTGTTTTTAGTGAAGATTTTTCTCAACAGTTTCATTTCAAAGTAGTATTTGAAAGGTTTATGATACTTATTGAACTTATTTTTTACAAGATTGCAACAGTCTGAATAATATAATTTATTTAAAAATAAATATTTAAAATTCGAAAGGTTATGAGGTTTATTTTTTGGATGTAATATTTCTCATTTTTATTGTAAAAATAATTTTATCAGAAAATATTATGTGGTTGATACTTAAAAAAAAAATTCTGTATAGGGCCATTACAAATAACGCAGTATAAAAAAATAAATGGTCAATATTTTTCAAATATTATTTTATGCATTGGTGCTTTAAATTAATAACAAATTAATAAAAAAAAATTAAAAATTAAAATCAAATAATCATTTAATGAAAATAAATGGAATTATATATTAAGATATATAAAGTGATATAATATAAATATATACTATTATATAAAGGTAAATATGAATATGACAGTATGTTTTGATAAAGCTATCAGTAGATTAAACTACAAAAAGTGTAGAAAATATCAGCATTATTAGTAATTAAATTATACGAACTGTTTCAGATTTTTTTTTTAAAAGTTTTGAAACTTACTTTATTCTTTGATAAAGTATATTTTAATTAAATAAATAAATAAATCCTAAAATATTATATTTTTTAACCCAGGAAATTATTCTACTAATAATGTGACTTATTCGAATAAATTGTTGTGCTAAATAGTGTATTTAAATCAAATGTATTCAAAATCAAATTTTTTTTAATCAAATACATTTTTAGCAATCTTTCATAATATATATTATATATTTTATTTACTATAGTAGGGATAATAATTATAATAAATTCGTTAATTTTTTATATTGATTCATGGATAGTCACGTTAAAATTTCAAAGAAGATTAATAGTAATCTTTTTAAATATCTTATTAAAAAAAAAAAGTTAGAATGTTTTGAACGATTTTTATTAAAAATTTTAGTAAAATACTATTTACAGTAAATAACTTATATAGACAGACTTATATCCATACAGACCACTTAAAATAAGATCCTTTTTATCAATATATATATATATATATATATATATATATAATGATGTAGCATATTATTATACATTGTGCATTAGAGAAAATTACCCATTAAATTTGCAAGAGAGAAATGGAGGAGAAATATCTTCTGGAAGATTTTTCAATTGACCCTGAAAATATAGTAACACAAATTTAAGTCAATTGATTTACATTCGTTACACTTTGCACTTCAGAAAAACAAGGAAACACTCACACAACTATTTCTTCTATTATATTACCACACGCTGTCTACCATTCTAACTATTTAAAAGGGCTCTAATTAAGAACCTTTTTGGCTGTGAGCCAAGTTAGTGCATTTAATTTCTTAAAGGAAAGCTATTTTTAAATTACAATGTTTCAGAAAAATTTGTTTTACTAAAAAACTAAATTATGCAATTAAGAAATTATGGTCAATAATTTTTTTATCGTATATTATTTATTTTGTAATTTTGGCTATTTGTTTTGCAGCTTAAAATCAGAGCTATATTTTTTCTGATTCATTGTCAGAGCTTTCTAGATGATTAAAGGATATATTACTGTTATTATTAGCACTTAAAAATATTTTAACTTATTCATTTTGAAAAATAATTAACTGCAAGTAAAGTACAATTTGTTATAAGCAATCCATAATACACAAGTTCTCAATAATCTTCTGGATATTGAAGGCCATAAAAAATAACTTGAATTTGTCCTGCATCTGTCAAACAATGTAAAAACTCAGTTGAATGAATATTTCCAAACGTACAATATCACGTGTGAATTCGCGTTCGTTTTTTTTTTAAACACTAGGTAGATAAAAATATTTTAACTAAGAATTAACAAAATATTTAAATTATTTTGGCATTAAATAACTCGTAGCGTTCCGAGTAGATACAAATACAAACAAACTGATACACTGAAATAATTCAACACTGATTAAGGTTAAGGTTAAAATTTAAGGAATTCTGTATTTAAACACATGGGAATCAAACTAAACATAAATGTGCTAAATACCTTACCAAAATGCTTAAAATAAAATAAAATAAATTAATTTAATAATTTTTAATGAGTCATTTTATTAATTCGAATTATTTATTACTTACCCAACTTCTTTAAATCATTTTACTAGTATACAACAAAAATTTAATACGGGTTATTCTTGCATAAAATATTTATTTGCAAATTGTCTCTTGGGAGTGGTGATGCTAGTATTTTTAAAAAATGTAGCGAAGAAATTTATTACAAGAAACTTTAGTAGTAAGCGCTTCTAAAACCATGCGATTTTATATATTAAGTGGAAAAAATAAAGCATCTTAACTCTTCGGAAGAAATCTTTTAATACTCCCGTTTAGCCATTTCTCGAGGGAATGGTTTTTCTTTTCATTTTTACGATACAGTGATAAGACTCGTCTGATGCTCTGGGGTGATGCCATTTCGTTCCGTATCTAAGGTAACGGAGAACTGCAACACGAACTCTTTTAACTCAAGGATAAAGAACCAGGCTATCAGGTAGCGTGGTTCTTCCATAGCGTAATACTACATTATGCAGGACTGTGTGCGTAGCTGCTTTTACAAATAGAAATAGAGATTTCATTTCGTTTTCCTTTAGTGAAGACAGAACAAATCTTTGATGAACATGAAACCGAACATTGAGGGGCATTGGAAAAACAGTCAACTAAAAGTTTTCTGTCGGAAAATCTTTTGTTGAATTTTTTTTTAATTAAAGGGAAACAAATAATGATTTCTGATACTACTCATGCTTTATTTCTAAATACTAAACCTAACATTTGTGTTAACAGATCCAGATCCACTACTATATTAAATTTGGAAAAAAGATTCCGTGTTTGTGTAAAACATCTGTCATATATATGTTTATAGTTATAAGACACGGTTTTTATTTACACAAATAAAGCCAAATCGTTTTCTAAATTTAATGTATATATATATATATTAAATTTGGAAAAGCGATTCGGTCGACTATATATATATATATATATAGGTGGCAGTGGAATATTAAAGGGGCAATGACAATATCTGCATCTGCATTTAAGGGAAATTTAATTAGAATTAATTTAAATTTAAATTAAAATTATAGTAATTATAGTGAATCACAGTTAATTCAATTATATCATAATATTATTCTAGAGAATCATAAGTTATTATCAACAGCGGTATGTTTCCAGGGAAATGTAATGCGCTTTTAATGTTAACTTATTCTAAAACGCCATGGGGCCTGATGGCCGAATGGCTAGCGGTCTGGCTTTCGGTATGCCACAGGTATCGGGTTTCAAATCCCCGGCTTTCCCCATTGGTGTTGCAGTGGTTACCATCAAGTTACACGAGCCGTCTGCAAGGTAAAGTGAGTAACATTAGTGCAGCCCTTATGGCGAAGATCATGGTCTGTGTGCCAGCTGCATTAGAAGAAAAAAAAAAATATATAAAAAACTATAACTAAGCGGCTAGTGAAACAGCAAATCCTTACGGATAACTAGAAGAGACCCCAACATCACTCTATTTAAATAAATGAGGAATAAAAATTAAACATGAAAATGCTAAATTCTTTTACTAAAAGGCTTAAAAAAATAAATGTAAATAATTTAAAGATTTTTAATGGTAATTTAATTAAAACGAATTATTTATTATTATCTAACTTCTATAAATCATTTACTACAATGCCCGAAAAGTAACAGCAATAATTTTTCTCAAAAATTCTTTATTTATTCTTCAAATGTATTTATTCGCCTTCAAAGTAATCCCCTCCGGACACATTGCACTTATGCCAACTTTTTCAATGCATGCTAAAAAGTCATCGGCAGGGATGGTCTTCAAAGCGTGTGACTATTCACGATGAATCTCTTCAATCGACTCAAAAACGGTGTCCCCGGGTGTGTCTTTTGAATTTAGGAATAGCCGAAGTCGAACAGGGGGAATACGGTGGTTGTGGAACGAAAAAATAAAAACAAAATTTAATGCAAGTTCCTTGCTCACTTAATTCAGACATTTCAAAAATCGCCGAAATCACTTTTAGCGTCTCATAAAACCCAGCGTAACTCAAATACTAATGAATATTTTGACGTCAAATTTCACACAGATGCCCAGGACAGTGCCAGTAACCTAAAAATAAAAGAAAAAAATTAAATTCCATAAGCCCAAGGAATTTTAAATTGTAAATTGGTCGCACCTTTTCGGACGCAATAGTATGCATCAAAAATTTAATCCAGGTTATTCTTCATAAAAAATATTTAGTTGCAAATTGTCTCTTGGAAGAAGTGGTGGTATAATATTAAAAATTTAGCGAAGAAATTTATTACAAGAGCGCTTATAAACCATGCATATTTTTAATATTAAGGGGAAAAACAAAACATCTTAACTTTCGGAAGAAATCTTTTTTAATACTCCCGTTTAGCTATTTCTCGTGGGAATGGCTTTTCTTTTCATTTTTCCGATACAGTGATAGACTCGTCTGATGCTCTGGGCTGATGCGAATTTCGTTCCGTATCTAAGGTAACGGAGAACTGCAACACGAACTCTTTTAACGCAGGATAAGATAAGATCTATCAGGTAGCGTGGTTCTTCCATGGCGTAATACTACATTGTGCAGGACTGTGTGCGTAGCTGCTTTTACAAATAGAGATTTCTTTTCTTTTTCCTGCAGTGGAGACATAACAAATCTTTGATAAACCTTAAACGAAGAGAACATTGGGGAAATGGAAAAACAGTCAACTAAAAGTTTTGTGTTGGAAAATCTTTTTTGTTGAATTTCTTTTAATTAAATAGAAAAAAAAAAATAATGCTTTTTGATACTACTCATGTTTTATTTCAAAAATTAAACCTGAGATTTATGTTAACAGATCTACTAACATATTAAATTTGGAAAAAGATTCTTGTGTTTTGTAAAAAAATTATGCAGTTTCTAACTTGCATATATATTTATAGATTAGAGACCACAAAGGATTTTTACACAAATCTCGAAAGAGATACTAATACTCTCAGAATAAATCTAACTCAGCACTGATTAAGTTGAAAGTAAAATTTAAGGAAATCCTTATTCATAAAAGATATATAAATATATTAAATAAATTAAGAATTATGTTAATTATAGGGAATCACAGTTAATTCTAATATATTATAATATTCGAGAATTATAACAGTTATTATCAACAGCGATATGTTTCCAGATTGTAATACGCTTTTTATTATTATCTTATTCAATCATTGAAATCAATGCATAAGTGATTTGTGAAAACAATAAATTCTTACGTTTAACTACAGCAGACCCCCCTTTATTTCAACAAATTGGAATCAAACTGACCATCAAAATGCTAAATAAAATCAATTTAATTAATTTAAAGATTTTTAATGTGTTATTTTAATAAAACGAATTATTTATTACTTACCCAACTTCTTTAAATCATTTACTACATTTTATCATTTACTTCTTTAATCATTATTATCATTTAATCATTTACCCAAAAAGTAAGACCAATTATTTTTTTTTCAAAAACTCTTTATTTATTCTTCCAAATTTATTTCAACGCCTTCAAAAGTAATCCACGCCCCGGACACATGCACATATGCCAACGTTTTTTCCAATCCCTCAATGCATGCTAAAAAGTCATTGGCGCTGTGATTCACGTTGAATCTCTTCAATCGACTCAAAACGGTATTCGGACTTCTTGAATTTGGGATTTAGCCAGAAGTCGCATAATGTGAATACATGGTGGTTGGAACGAAAAAATTAAAAGCAAAATTTAATGCAAGTACTTTGCTCAATTCATTCATAAATTCCAAAAATCGCCAATGAGTTTGGCGGAATGAGTTTTAGAGTTTTAGCGTAACTCACACACCAATGAATATTTTGGAGACAAGAATTTCACAGATGCCAAGGACAGTGCCAAAAAACCTAAAAATAAAAGAAATTGAAATTCATAAGCCCACGGAATTTTAAATTGAAAAATGAAGTCTTACTTTTTTTCGGAAATAGTAATATATGCATCAAAAATTTAATCCAGGTTATTCTTGCATTAAATATTTAGCTGCAAATTGTCACTTGGGAGAAGTGATGGTATTATATTTAAATTTAGGAAGAAATTTATACAAGAAGCATAAACCATGCAGATTTTAATATTGGGGGAAACAAAGCATCTTAAGTTTTGGAAGAAATCTTTTTAATACCCCCGTTTAGCTATTTCTCGAGGGAATGGTTTTTCTTTTCATTTTTACGATACAGTGATAAGACTCGTCTGATGCTCTGGGGCTGATGTACTTTCGTTCCGTATCTAAGGTAACGAAGCAGAACTGCAACATTGAACTTTAGCAAGGGGGATGAGATAAGATCTATCAGGTAGCGTGGTTCTTCCATGGCGTAATACTACATTGTGCAGGACTGTGTGCGTAGCTGCTTTTACAAATAGAGATTGCTTTTCTTTTTCCTTCTTCAAAGTTGAAGACAGAACAAATCTTGAATAAAACAGAGAACATTGGGGGAGTGGAAATACAGCCAACTAAAAGTTTTCTGTTGGAAAATATTTTTAGAATTTTTCTTTTAATTAAATGAAAAACACAATAATGCTTTTTGATACTACCAATGTTTTAATTCTAAATACCAAACTTGGCATTTATGGTTAACAGATCCACCACCATATTAAATTTGGAAAAGATTCGGTGTTGTTTAACAAATTTATGCAGTTTCTAAGTTACATATATATTTATAGATTAGAAACCACACAGGTTTTTTACACAAACCTCGAAAGAGATACTAATACTCTCCAGAATAAATCTAACTCAGCACTGATTAAATTGAAAGTAAAATTTAAGTAAATCACTTATTCATAAAAGATATATAGATATAATAAACAAATTAAGAATTATGTTAATTATAGTGAATCACAAGTAATTCTACTATATCCTAATATTCGAGAATTATAACAATTATTATCAACAGCGATATGTTTCTAAATAGTAATACGCTTTTATTATAATCTCTTACTCACGGAAAATCTTCGCCTAATTGGTTTATGAAAACAGTAAATCCTTACATTTAACTAGGAAGAAACCTCCCACCCGCTTTTATTTAAATAAATGATGAATCAAACTGAACATAACAATGTCAAATACTTTACCAAAATGTTTAAAGTAAAAATCAATTAATTTAAAGTTTTTTAATGGGCAATTTTATTAAAACGATTATTATTTACTACTTACCCAACTTTCTTTTACATCATGTATGCATCAAAAATTTAATCCCGGGTTGTTCTTGCATAAAATATTTAGTTGCAAATTGTCTGTTGGGATAAGTGATGGTATAATATTAAAAATTTAGCGAAGAAATATATATTACAAGAAATTTTTATTTAGAAACCGTGTATTTAGTATAAACCGTGCAGATTTTAATGTATTAAAAGGGTAAAAAGTAAAAAGCATCTTTAAGTTTTGGGAATTACAAAGAAGCGCTTATAAACTATGTAGATTTTTAATATTGGGGGGAAAATAAAGCATGTTTAAGTCTTGGGAAGAAATGCTTTTTCAATACTCCCGTTTAGCTATTTCTCGAGGGAATGGTTTTTTCTTTTTCATTTTTACGATACAGTGATAAAGACTCGTCTGATGCTCTGGGGCTGATGCAATTTCGTTCCGTATCTAAGGTAACGGAGAACTGCAACACGAACTCTTTTAGCGCAAGGGATGAGATAAGATCTATCGGGTAGTGTGGTTCTTCCATGGCGTAGTACTACGTTTGTGTAGGACTGTGTGCGTAGCTGCTTTCACAAATAGAGATATATTTTCTTTTTCCTTCAGTGGAGACAGAACTAATCTTTGATGAACATAAAACAGAACATTGGGGGGAATTGGAAAAACAGTTCAACTAAAATGTTTTCTGTTGGAAAATCATTTTTTGATTTTTTTTTTTTTAATTAAAGGAATACAAAATAATGCTTTTTCATACCACACATGTCTTCTTTCTAAATACGAAACCTGACATTCGTGTTAACAGATCAACTACCATATTAAATTCAGAAAGAGATTTGGGGTTTGTGTAAAAAACCCGTGCTACCTTTAACTATATATATAAATGTTTTGAAAAGAAATTTATACAGAACAATCGATTTTCAAAGGAAGTTAAAAATTTTAATGACAATATAGAAGAATGTTATGTCAGTGGAAAATGTGAAACGATAATCTGAAATTGTAGGGCCTAGTTAAGTAAAATGATTATCTAGATTTGATGGTTAAGATGTCAATTTCAATTTGAGAATTATAAAGGTTCGAAAAAACAATTATTCAAAAGAATTGCACTAAATACTGACACTTTGGTAAAGGCTTGCTATCTCGAATACTCAAAATTGTGGAATTGTTAAATACATTGTATGTGGACAGTGGGCATTCTATTTTTAAACTAAAAAAATATTTATAGAGTTGTTATTATTTATTGTTTTCTTTAAAACTAGGGTAATTCCCCTATAAGCCCTTCTGAAAGGCACTGCCCTCCTTCAACGACGCGGAATCAAATGAGACTTCAACCTACGGATGCTCCATCACAACAGAAGCGGCCCTTTTCCCTCCATCCATGAGTAGGAGGTGCATGGATGTCCGTTCACCTGCAGGACACTGAGGATTCAGACAAACACACGAACTTATCATATTTGACTGCTTAACTGCAGGGTGGCAAGCCCCTAATAATGTACTTACTTCGATTACATTTTTGTATATTGTCTTATATATGAAAAACACAAGACATTGAACATTCTATTATTTAGCAGAATTATATGTAATGCTGTTACTATTTATAGTTTCCTTTTAAAAATCAGGTTTGAAGTCATTCCTTGTGTAGAATATATAAAAATATCATTCATATTTATTTTCATTATTTTGTGCAGCAAATGAAATACACGCTAAACAAATGAAATATTACATCTGCTAAATAATAAATGTTTATAAATACGTGTATTTTTATATTATCTTTCTAGGAGAACATATATATATATTATCTTTACATACGAATAACGATAATTAAAAGCTTTTTTCATTACATTGACATTATTTTTATTATTTTCAATGCTAGCATGAGATTTAAAATTCGCAGATAACCTTGAAATGAAGAACAAATAGTCTTCCAAACTGTGAAAAGATTTCAAATGTTTTGCTGTTAAAATCATTATATTTACAATATTTTATTATTTCTAATGAGATCATGAGATTTAAAGTTCAAGCATAGCCTTGAAATAAAGAACAAATATTCTTCCAAAACTGTGAAAGGGAGGCTTAAAAATGTTTATCAGTATGGTTTCACAAAATCTAGAATTGGCATTTGTCAAGAAAACAAATTATTACAGGGTAATTGGACAGGCATATCCATCTCGTCAACGCGCCTGTAGAGGATTTTAGCTAAAATTGCTTTCGAAGCTTGGGAATAAATTAACGAATTTCTTTAGATACAACATGAAACTGGATTACGGAGTACGTTCAGGCAGTACAATTTGCCGTCTAACAGAAATTGAATCTAATGAAATGGTTATACGTGATCGTTTTACCCTTATACAATGATCACTTCTCTCTCTTGGAATATAGCTCATCTGTCTAATAGATGTACATTTAATTTCTAGTTAATGCGATCCTATGGATGAAATGTTTCTTTATCTTTTTATCCTTTTAAATAATTCAGTTTTTCCTTTTCATTACTGTTTGTGGATAAGAATTATGTTACTCAAAAAAATCTCTGAATATTCTTAAAAATCATTTCCGGAATTATTATAATCGAAATATTTAAATCTATTGTATTAATAATCAGATTTAATTATCAAGTAACGTTTAATGAAAAAAATGAAAACTGTGCAATATAATCTGTGACACATTTTGTGAATAGCAAATAAGGTAAAATATCAAATGATCAAAAATTGTGAACACCGAAACAAAAGTATGGTATTCTAGGGGGAAGTGCATGCAATTTGAGCTGATATAGGATGCAGACTTCATTATTTAATTCAATTTTATCGTCAATTAATATATTACAGTTGATTTAAATCTAAGATAAAACATTTTAAGAATTATTTCTTTATTTCTTTTTATTTCTGTAATTTACTATTCATAATCTGCTAATTAAACTTTTATTTTTTCTTTTACATAATTTGAAGATTTCAAATCCTCGAATAATGAAAATTTGCAAATCATTGTGGAAAATATAATCTCTTTTTACAAATTTATTTTTTATCATAACCCTTATAATATCGTGGTAAGCATTATACGCCAGTGAGTATAATATAAGGAAATATTTTCAGAAGTTTCATAAAAATATACTTCATTAAAAAAGTCAATTTAAATTGTTTTTACCAAAAATTAAACCCTTAACTTTATGTTAGAGAAAAATAAATAAACTTTTAAACATAAAGATAGAAACATATAAAAGCCGCGGACTGTAAAAAAGAGACAAAAATTTTTACAATAGTTTGAAAGCTACAGCTCGTATCATACATCATGGTGTGCTACTGGGGGGAAAATTACAAGAACCAAGTTGCAAATAGTTGAAACGCTTTTTGTTTAGCTTTTGAAGATTATAAATCCTCAATTATGAAAATTACAATATATTTAGCTAAATGTTTGTCCGCAAGTCAATTTTTACATCATAGTTCTTAAATGCTTATCTTTTTTCCCTTTCCACATTCTTAAACATATAAGTTAACAATTTATGTAATTGCAGCATAATAAACTTTCTTCAAAAAGTTTAGTTTAGTTTAGTCAGCTTCAAGTTTAGTTAGCTAGTTAGCTTAAATCAAGGGTACAAAAAGCAGAAACTAGATAAGTATATGGTTTGTCAAAGAACTGATAGGTTATACAAAACTATTTTTCAGGTCAAAAATTACGCCTCTGGAATATATGGTGCTGAAGATTATAGAAAAAATGGTTACTTAAGAGCCTAATGTAATAACAGCAAAGTATAACTTAGCTCTATCAAAGTATGAAGTGGCAATTTTAAAACAACTTTTCATGAATTTGTGCTTACTTATAAGGAAATAAAAGTCCATCTGTATAGACAAATATGCGCTTGAATTTATCAATTTATTCAATCACAAAATAGAACATCTTATAAATCCAAATCCGAACCTAAACAAACACCGTAAACACTAATGATCAAAGTTAACCAATCATCTTTGTTGTGTTTGTTGCACCTCTTTTCACCTTAAATCCAAAAGAAGAAGTAAGGGACCGGGGATCTCGTTATTGTTAAAACTCGAAGACAATAGGTATACTTTATATCCGTGAAAAAAAATCGTCTTCCATTGATCAGCAATACATG
>BPLR01001592.1:0-112754 GCA_021605095.1 Caerostris extrusa
TACGTATTGCTGGCGAACTATTTGAGCTTTCCGGGTCTTTGCTATTTAGTCATCAAGAACAGGATGATGATGACATAAAATTTTAAGAATGTCTTCTCCATATAACTGAATAGTATTTTGTTCCTCTTGTGACTTTATACAAATCAGTGCGTGGTCATCTCAAGAGATACTTGTATGTGTGTGGACAATGGACCTACTAAATCCTTCTTTCTTATGGATATATAGCGGCCTGATGGTCCATTGGCTAGTGCCTTGTCGTTGGTGCCACAGGTTTGTATTCTGGCGGGTGGCGGATGTTTGTGAGTGATTCGGAGTCTACGTTAAACTGTAGATCCCGGTCTAATTAACCCAAAGTTTGCACAAATGACCGTAGAGCGGCAACTAAACCTTTATGAATATAGAGGTATACCGGCTTTTGCCAGGTTAACTATTTGTTTTTTTTTTTGGTTTTTTTTTTTTTTTTTTGTTTTTTTTTTTTTTTTTTTTTTTTTTTGTTTTTTTCTCTCTCTCTTTTTTTTTTTTTTTTTTTTTTTTACTCGAAAATATATGTCCCCAACGTTGGAATCCCTTGTATTGTAAAAATTTTAAAAAAACCTTGATTGTTACGAATTTCCAGTTGTATTTATCTGTTTCGATTAGTATTAACACATTTTACTTATATATAGATATATATAGAGAGAGATAATCTTGAGCAGCATTTTTTTAATGACTTAGTTAAACCTCTGTCTTGCAATTTTGCTGGCCTTATTTGCAAATCATCTCTTGTGCTTAACTTGGGATCAGGAAACTTGTTCTTTTCTAATCATTGTGAATTCTTTTCTAATCATTATGAATTACCACGTAAGATTATTAAAGTGGAAGTACCGAAATGTTCGATCTCAGATTGGCACACACACATGAGACTTTGAGTTAGCCCTTGTATAGATGAGAGAAAATTGTAAATAAACAGAAATATAAAGAAGTTCATGGATATCAAAAAAATCCTTAATTATAACAGGAGCTGCTCTAATCTTTATAAAGCTCATTACGTTAAAACTGTAGGTCCCGGTCTGATTAGCGCAAAGTGTGCACAAAATGACAGTAGAGCGCCAAACCAAACTTATATATGTGAAATAAACTAATTTATGATAAAAAGCTTGCAGTAAATGGCTTGCACTCCATAATCATATAAGGTTTAGCTACGCAACCACACGGGATTATGATGATGCCATCCCTAAAAATCAATTTTAGCTCATCAATAAATTTTTAATTTAGTATTCAATTTTGCTTAACCTCCCAGATATATATATAACCATTTAAAACGGCCATTATTAAATGCCATTAGTTCTATTGGAACCATTTTACCCAGATGAATCATAGGAGCATGCCTTCCTTAATCTTGTCAATTAATTCGTGGGTTGATTCATGGGATAATGACAAAGGCAGTCGATTAATGTAGCAGTTTTGCGCATTGCGGCATTCACCCAGGGCTGCTGCATTGAGCAATGACTAATTGCATCTTTATTTCTTTTGCGGCAATTATGAAACGCTGTGCGACTGAGTCTCCTGTTCGCTTTTTCCGTTTTTGATCTAATTCAATATTCAGAATCGAAGGTCGTTGGAAATTGACGGGCGCTGATCATGAGTCGACTTTCGTTTTCTGATGACAAGAGGACTAGTCATTCGATTGAACGTTGCAGGTGCGACCGCACGTGGTTCTCTATTACGTACATGAATGACGCCTGACCTTGAGGGTTTCGTTTCTTTTTTTTTTTTTCTTTTTTTCTTTCTCCGTACTCTTTTTTTTTTTTTTTTTTTAATCCTATTGTTCGAAATTGCGGCTTGAAAGTGACTGAAGGTCAGGTATGGGAATTTTTCTTTCATTATGGAAAAAAAAAAAAAATTTTTTTTTACCCTTCGTATTTTTATAGAACGCTGGTGCTCGGTACCACACGCTGGGTTCGAGTCCCGGTTTGATAGCATCGTAGAGCTTTGTGGGGGTAGTGCATATCTTCAAGCTACACGTGCCCCTGGGTAGTGCTAAATGAGTGACATACATCGGTGCAGCCCCTTGTATGTTACGATATCCAACTATTTCATAATTTCACATTGTCAAAGTATTTTGCCAGCTGCATTAGAAAAAAAAATATATAAAATATCACAGTTTATTAATAATCTGTATTTACTTTAATTAAAAAATTATGTATTATTTTTTTTTTCTAATGCTGCTGGCAAACACTTAGACAGTTGTCTTTGATGCCTTAAGGCGACCGCTGCACCGACGTTACGCACTTAGCACTACCCAGGAGGTGCATGTAGCTTGAAGATAAGCTATGGACGCGGAGTAACAATGCTCTACGATCATGTAAGACCGGAGCCTACGGTTTTAAAGGGGGATTCCGGAACCACTGTCATCATCCATGGTACCGCTGGGACTCGAACCCGAAACCTGTGGTACCGAGCGCCAGAGCGCTAGCCACTCAGCCATCAGGCCCCGAAAAATTAAATATTATTATTAGAATATGTCTTTTATCATTTCGAATAATCTTTCATGGAAAGAAAGTCAAATTAGTTTAAATGTCCCAATTAAAAAATACACATTTTTGTTAGATGTTTTTTAATTTATAAGTAATATATAATTATATCAAAAAAAAAAAAAAAAAAAAAAAAAATGTTGTTTTTAGTGTAAAAGTTCATGCGAAAAAATATCAAAGGATATCCAAAAACCCCCGAAAGATTTTTTTTTTTTCTTTATCGAACTTCCATTACGAAAAAGATAACCACGTGGAAATTCTTCAAAAGTCAAATTAGTTGAGATGTCGCGTTCTATTTTCAACTTTTTCCTTCGAGTGAAGGGGAAAAGTGCGCAGGCGCGTGCATACTCCTTCCACTGACACACCTCTCTTTCTAAAATGCAAACGATTTTTTAACTTTTTTTCCTCCTTCCTTTTTTTTTTTTTTTTTTCCCACTAACTTTAATAGATCATCTGCCTTTCGCCAACTTTTTTTTTCCTCTATACCTCTACTCATTCGCATCTGAAATCGCACGTAACGACTCGTCATATAAAGGAATCATTTCATAAAGAAATCGTGGCGGATAATTGACGGAACTTTTTGAAATCGATGTTAAGTTTGAGTCTGCCTGAAAAATTGATCGGAATTCTTCGTAGCATATCATAAATTGTTTGGTTTTTTTAAATTATATTTATTCTGTTTTACTTCCTCATTGATTGGTCTATTCCAGGAGTGGCCAACCCAAATGATCTTGCGGGGCAGTTTGCAAATGCATCATAACTCAGCGAGCCGCATATAAAATTATGTATCCTAAATCTAATTGTATTAAAATTTTTAATACAATTAGATTTAAATCCAATATAGACATTTTTATATTTATATTACAACCTATTAGATGTTCCAAGATGCGTTCGCATCACGAATTCGCAGAATATAATTTAATTATTCTGCGAACTCATAAATAAAACAGGCAATATCTGTCATATATTGGAAAGAATATTATTTTAAAATCAAAGTTAAATTTTTTCTCATAATTTCGACAATTAATTTTTGAATATATGGGTGCACACAAATGTATTTTTTAATGCAATGATAATGCATAAGACATTGGTTTTCACTACTTTGGCCATTATAAAATAAATATATTTTGTAAAAGTGGGATAAATCTCACGGGCCGGAAAAATATTCAAGGCGGGCGCGGGTTGGCTATCCCTGGTCTACTCTTTTACTAGCCAAACCAACCATTGCAATTGCTTTCAGTTTGTTAAAGGTGTTAATTCTTATCTATAATAGATTATTAATATGTTTCAATTTAGTTGGCGGAATGTGTGTTTTTTCCCAAACATGCCAATTCGTAATTTTTTTAAAAGTTAAAATTTGTTCTTTAAGTTATACTTTTCGAAATATTTTAATGGTCGTTTTGCCTCTTTTAATTTGATTTTAACCACCATTCTTTATAAATGATACAGCTCTTTTTTGGTACCAAGTAATTATTCTCATTTATTCTTCGTTTATCATTCCCCCTCCCCCTCCCCTGCAGTCTAATTTAACAGCAACCATGTGCAGATGAGGTCAACTCATTGAAAAGGGGTGCAGGAAATGTGACAATCGGTCTTCCGGTTTAAATTGAGCAGTTGTCTACCACAGGCCGTCTGTTAAACGCTTCCGGTTTGCTGGAATCACTATTATTACAGCTGCCACGCGCAATTAGCAGGTACTGGAGGCTGAATTTTATAGCCCATTGCAATGAGGTTATTTTATTATGCTGATGTATGTCTTTAAAATATTTTAACTAAAATAGCAATATTATACTGCATTTTCATCTGCAAAGTAATAACTGTGTAACTTTTTCAATTAATTGACTGAGTGAATTAGTATAATATCAATTAATACTTATTTTTACCGTTTTTTGTAAAATATTTTGATGAGAAATCAATGATACTGCATTTATTTATTGATTTTTAAATTGTGAAAAATAATATATAGTTTTTTTAGGGAACTTTTAGTATGTAATTAGCATGTGGGAATTAAATAATATACCATGTTAGCTTATCGTTTTGGGAAGAATTAAATCAAACCGTAAAATAATCACACATTAGAAATATGTGGAGTGTTTTTGGTTTTTTTATATTATATTTTAAATTGAGGAAATATAACTGTAGAATTAGTGAAATTATTGATTTAATTAACTATTGAAGTATTATTACCAACGGAAATACAATATAGCATTATTGTTTTGTACAATAATAATAGTTTTATTAATAATACATTACTCTTATTACAATATTTTTAGGCATATATTTTTGAAGCAATCTAATAAAAACTGTTCTAATTTAATTGTCATTTAAGTCCAGTAACTACATATCCAGTTAATTGCATATGGATTAGTGAATTGATTTTCTGTACATTAAATACAAAAATTAAATCGATGTAAAAAATATATTGCAAAGTGAGAAAATCTGTTATTTAAATATTTTATCTTCGGAATATTATTGATGATTCTGTATAAGTGTAGTGCATTCGACATTGTCCAGAATGCCCTACAAAGCATTTCCTATATTACATCTTCGCAATTCGACAACACATGAACCGCAATTCGACCTCCTTCATTTTTAAGCTGCCTGATGGCCAATTGGCTAGGGCTCTAGCCTTTGGTACCACAGGCTTCAAGCTCGAATCCTGGCGGCTGCATGGATGTGAGGGGTTCGGAATCCACATTAAACTTCAGGGTCCAATTAAACTCACAAGATGACCGTAGAGCGACAAGTCAAACCAAACCATCACAACAGAAACTGACCCCCCCCCCTTTCCTCCTTCCATGAGACCACACGGGTTCTTGGACTTGGTCTAGATTTGGTTTGGTTTGGCTTGTCGCTCTACGGTCATTTTGTACACACTTTAGTTGACAGGGGCCTGAAGTTTAACGTAGATTCTGAATCACTAACAAACATCTATGGAGTGTGCAAAAGAAATGACCGTAGAGCGACAAACCAAACCTCCATTTTTGGGTTTCTTACCTTCCATTTAAGCCATTTATTAATCCATTATTCCATTTTATCAAGCCCATTGGAAGAACTTTTCCATGAGAATCAGGGGATCTTGAAAATCCTCCACCTCTTTTGTGCACTTTTTTGGCGCCACCTGAGTCTCTTTCAGCCCACTTGCCCGCCAACAGCTAGCGACAAAATTGTGTGGGAGTCTCGAATATATTGTTTCGGAATCACATGCTAAGTCCTGTGGAAACAACTGCAGCAGCCTTGAATAATGCGATTCAACATTAGTTCAGCGGATTTTTTTCTTTCCCTGTAACCATTTTTTTTCTTTTTTTTTTTCCCTCTCTCATTCACCGGTTCCGCTTTCCAATGTGTCCGCAAGTAGAAACGAAATGCATTTGGGTCAGGGAATACGTTGAACCCTCGTTTTACAGTTCGTACCACTTATTTCATTTTTATTGCAGGATTTTCTACTTCTTTTATTTTATTTATTTATAACTTTTTTTTTTTTTTTTTTTTTTCCCCCTCTCTCTTTCTCCTTCTGAAATGCAAATTGTCTTTATTCTTAAGGTAATGATTTCGGACGGAAGAAATTTAAAAAAAAAAAAAAAAATTTGGTTGACTAAAGCGATATTTTTAGCCATTTTACCAGAATTTAATGAGTTAATATTTGCATGTCATTTTTAATTTTAGCAATTTTTTTTTTTAAGTCTTGCTAATAGAAAGGATCGCACTTTTACTTTTACATTAAAAGTAACTGATAATGAAATGCCATTATTACATACTGAGATAAAAAAAATTATGATACATATTGTAAATTTATGTGTGTTTCAACGGAAAGTTATATATCTTCGCAAATAAGAAATTATAATCCTTCTTTCACAATGTAGGATACTTTTATTTATAGTTCATATAATTTAGTAATATGAATGTAATATCACATTTTAATTAGATTGATTCAAAATATTTTTTTAAAAAATTAATAACTAAAAGGAACAAAGATTTCTATTGTTGATAAATATCAGTTCTAAATTTATTTAGAAGCTGATAATTCTTCATGTTTAATAATTTTTCGAATTAAATGAAATTAATACTTTATACTATTAAGTCAATAAAGGGCCTGATGACCGAGTGATTAGCGCTCGGTGCCACATGTTTTAGGTTCGAGTCCCGGCTGTGTCATGGATGTTTGTAGTGGTGTAGTGGTTTGGAATCCACTTTAAACTGTATGTCCTGTCACAAAATCTGTCATTAGGCAGACGGCCTTCGCCCACCATGGGGCTGATGCGCCACTGATGATGATGAATAATTCAATAACCACAAAAAGATAAAATGCTTCATTAATAAAAGTATTTTCTCCCCACACATTTCCGTGAACAAATATTTGTCTTATTATTAACCCCATAATTCCAATTTCTTGTAATTAGTTCCACTTGTGAACCATGGTTTGACCATGTTATGCTTACAAAAAGGCAACGAGCTCGCTAATGACGTGCGTTATTTTGAAAACCCCGAGTTGATTTGGAGATGATTCTGATAAAAGTCTGTTATCAACTGCCCGTACCGAGTTTTGTCATTATTTTACAGTTACTTTAAGAAGTCCTCGTATGAGACACCATGGAGTACATTATACTTTTGAGTGTCTACCGTATCAGTGGCCGAATGATCTAGGGTCAAGTGTCCTGACATTTAAAAAAATTAACTGCAATGCCATTCCTCTTGGACTAAGGAAATTTTCTAACGTAATAATCTATTGCAACCATCTGATCACACTACTAACTAGTTTAACTTTTCACATTTAAACGAGATTAAAATAAATTAAAAGCATGACGAGTCAAGCATTAACAGAGTGGATCTATCATCGAAAACCGTTCTGTGGTAAGCGATAAAGATCTGTTTAAAACCTAAACAGCATCTACAGGTTATTTTTGAAAACGGTTATCATCCAGGAAGCCCTTCGATATATACCGAAATCTCGCATCATTTAAGATAAAAGGGCCGATAGATGATCGAATCTGTCACTTTCAAAAGGGCGATATGTTTGAAGACCTTTTCGCGTTGAGCGATAAGGCACTCCAAAAAGTCGAAAGATATCGCAGTGGCCCTGTTTTCATTATTCCGTTATCTGATGTGTGGTGGTGTGTGGCTTTATCTATTTCTGCGATCGCGCGATCTCAATATTATTGACTGCCTATGTCCATTGTCTCCCTGGCAACATGAAAGAGTTTAGTATATTTTTATGAAGTCACTTTTGAATATAGATTATGTGATGTCTGATACAGTTTGTATTTGTTTTCACTCCTTTTGATATCTTAATGTCAAAAGTCGTAGTGTAAAACGCACAAAATAATTCAAATGTCTTAATTATTATTTAGTTTGTCGCTCTACGGTCATTGTGCGCACTTTGGGCTAATTAGACCTGGACCTACAGTTTAACGTGGATTCTGAACCACTATCGCCAAGATTCGAACCTGAAGCCTGTGTGGTACCGAAAGCCAGAGCGCCAGCCAATTGGCCATCAAGCCTCTATCTTTTTCTTGAAGCTAAAAACAAAAATCATTCTTAATCTTTACGTAATTGCTAGGCATTGTTTTTATGTATCAAATAACGAGGATATCGTTATCTCATTCTGATTCTATTTAATTTTTTTGTTACTTTTTATGCATTTTATAATGGTACATCAAATCAGTGATGTTCGAAGGATAATAAGTTACATTTATGCCCATTGATAGTCCATGGTAAATGGTGAATAAAAAAGATATACATTCAAAGGTATACTGGTGGGCGCATTTTTCACACACAAATTCGGATACTCAATTTAAGAAAACTTAGTGTGTATGTATATATGTATCAGTTTTCTTGAAGAAGTTAAATGCTCATTAGATATGAATTTTTTGCTTTACTATAAGACGGCTACACATAAGAAAAATATTTCTCAATAACTATATCGTGACCAGTAGTGGTTTGGCGAATAGCGCGATTTGCTTGCAAACTAAAGATTATCTTGTTTCGAGACCTAATGAAAGAAAACCGAACTAAAATCTTCTATGTTGGGGATGGGCACGATAAATTCGTTAGTTGGGGAAACTCCTTTCATTAAACTTTAGCAGATGTGAAAGAAGGTCGAATCCATTTTTGATTGTTCTCATTCCAAATTGTGATGACACAATATGGATGTATGATGATGATGATGATGATGAAGATTATTGGAGCTCACTGGCCGCGTCAGGGCCCCTCATCTCCGGTGGTGACAAACATAAAAGAATGAAAACATTAGCAACGCCCTGAGGTTAAAGGAAATCGCGTAGTAGTAGTAGCTAAAATAAGTAGCTAGTAATTGCTACTTATTTTCTGCTACTGCTAAGTAATTATGCTGCAGTAATCTGGTACTTATTTTCCCAATTATTATTAAAATTGCTACTTATTTTCCTAATTAGTCCAAAGTGTGCATAAAATGACCGTAGGGCGACAAACCAAAAATATCTGCACCAATTTATTTATTTATTTATTTTTTTTTTATTATTTTTTTTGTACAATCTCACTATGGCTTCAATACTGATTCGTTTTGCAAGGCCTTTAAAACAACGAAAGAGATTTCCTGCACTGCAAACTCGCTGCGAGATTTCCGTACCCTACCTGTACTGTACAATATAAACTTTTCATATCAAACAAAAATTTTTTGCATGCTAAAACTGTAGGTCCCGGTCTAATTAGCCCAAAGTGTGCACCAAATTACCATAGAGCTTCAAACCAAACCAAACGAAAAATTTCTGCACCAAAATTTAATTTTTAGTACAATCTCCCTATGGCTTTGATGCTAATTCGTTTTGCAGGGCCTTTAAATGAACGCAAGATATATGTATTAGTTTTTCTTGAAAAGCTAAATGCTCATTAGATATGAATCTTTTACTTTACTATAAGATGGCTACACATAAGAAAAATATTTCTCAATAACTATATCGTGAACAGTAGTGGTTTGTTGAATAGCAGGATTGGCTTTCAAACTAAAAGAGATCTTGATTTGAGACCTAATGAAAGAAACCGAACACGTTAAAACTAGGTCCCGGTCTAATTAGCCCAAAGTGTGCACAAAATTACCATAGAGCGGCAAACCAAACCAAAAATTTCTGCACCAAAATTTAATGTTTTTATAATAATCTCACTATGGCTTCGTTTTGCGAAGGCCTTTAAAAGAACGAACGAAAGAGATTTCCCGCACTGCGAGCTTTCCGTACCCTACCTCCTTGACCAGAAGTAGGTTCTTCTCCTGTGATCCGAGGAAGTGGAATAATCCACGCCAAACCAGGTCATCCACGTGCGGCTGCTGTCGTAATGATTTATGAAGCTTTACCTTTTTTATTCTTACGCTCTTTGCTTCTTTTCCCTTTCTCTCTTTCTTCTTTCTTTTCTTTTTTTTTCTGTTCACTCCACCAACCTTTTCATTTATTTCTCACCCACCTCTCCTTTTCTTCTTGCAACAGTCATTTATAGCTCACGTCATACTGCATAGCACAAGGATAGAAAAAAAAAAAAAGTGGGCTATGTATGTTCTTTCTGAGATTCATTTTTTGATTTACAGCCAAATCAAGAACATGAACTTTTACTACACACGAATCCTTTGAACAGCAAGCTTGAAGCTGCAGTCGTGCCTTCTTTTCTTTCTTAGAATTTTTTTTACCTTTAAGAATACTTTTACATTAACCTCTTCCTTGAACTCTGCTATATGTTTTTTGTTTTTTTTATATTAAAATTTCGCTTTTATTTCAACTGTAACATAAATTTAACAAATTTCATAAGTATAAACTTTCATTTAAATTTAATAATCTCTGCTGTTCATAACTACTGCTACCTTTACTTTTTTTCAAATTAGAATTGTATACTAAAACATCCTTTATATGCTCAACATGGCATCACAACATAATTCGTATGTGTATTAATTTTTGTTTGTCTAACAAAAAAAAAGGAAAAGTTACTATTGTGATAATTATTATATTAATAATATATTTTAATTAATATTATTATTATTATTACTTAAAATATGTTATTAATATTTTTATCCCTTTGAAGTATTGACTAATATATAATTATTATTATAATTATAATTTAAAGAAAATTTTTAATATTTCGTAAACACATTAAAGACTGTTCAATAGATGTAACAAAACATAATATATAAATAAGTATTAATTCTACTTTAGTTAATTAACATTATTAAAATTAATAATATTAATTAATTAAAGATTAATTAAAAATTAATAAATCGTTAGAATGAAAAAAAATGCCCTTTTAGTACATATTTATGACTTTTTGAAAATCTTACTTTAAATTCTTTTTTTTTTTTTTCTTTCTTTGATTATTTCGAATTAAAACAACATATAAAACTACAACCCTGACTTTGCTATACCAAAAAGATTTTCATAATATGATCGTGATTTTTAAAAGATGATTTTTAGTATTTGATTTCTTAATTACAACTGAAATATGTATCATTCTTATATTATTATAAACGAATAAGAAACAAAATATAACTTTTATTCGTTTTCTTACTCTCATAACATCACTTTACATTCGTAATCCGATAAATAAAAAAAATGTATCAAAAATAAGTGCTTTTATTTAAATGTTATAGGTTAAATTACTATACGCAACAAAATAATGTCTGTCTGATTGATATCTGTTTGATTTATAATAGAGACATTTAAATATTCAAATCTTATTCGAAAAATTTTTGTTGAATTGTGATTGTATTTAAAATGTCTGATTGAGATAAATTACTGTTCAAATGATACGAACTATTTGAAATACGAACCATTAATATTAATATAATGTTAAATTTGTTCAGTTATAATAGTAACAATGGCTTTCGATTATGCCATCAATCATTCGCTGATTTTATCTCGGATTACTTAATAATATTCGACGTCACAAATGTCTTTTTCCTGCAGTCGTGTTCCGGTTGCGTTACAATGCTAGACAATGCTTAACTTTTCCTCGTTATTGTGCTATACGTACTATTATTTATCCGTTATGTAACCGTTTTAATTTGGGAAAAAAGAAATGATTTCATTCATAAATACATTTTATAGGGTCAGAGATCTTCCAAAATTGGATACTATTTAAGATTTTAGTACGAATAAAAATTCATTGGTTAACTTTTTAATATGGGGTCCGAATGGCCAAGTGGCTAGCGCTCTGACGCTCGGTACCTCAGGTTTCGGGGTTGAGTCCCGGCGGTGGCATGATGTGTGTAGTGGTTCGGAATCCACTTTAAATTGTAGGTTCCGGTCTAATAGGATCGTAGAGCGTTGCGGGGGCATTGTTACTCCGCGTCCGTAGCTTATCTTCAAGTTACACGCGCCCCCTGGGTAATGCAAAGTGAGTACGTCTGTGCAGCGCTTGCCTTAAGGCATCCAAGACCAACCTGTCTAAGTGTTTGCCAGCTGCATTAGAAAGAAAAAAACTTTTTAATATTAAGATACTTTTTCATGTCTAATACTTTTAAAATAAGCATCTATCATTTTCAATTTTTGAGCAAAACTATAATTAAGTCAATTTGTCAATGTCACCGTCCGTTAATAAATTAATATATTTTTTTTAATAACCACTTGGTATACAGCAACATCTAAACCAAATTCAAGAACCCTTGTGGGTCTCGTGGAAGGAGGGAAAGGGAGGCGAGGGCTAACTTCTGTTGTGATGGAGCACCCGTAGGTAGAAGTCTGATTTGCTGAAGAAGGAAGGCAGTGCCCTCCGGTAAGACTTTTAGGGGGAGGGGGAACTATCTCGCATTTGCGTATCATATGCGAGAAAATTCGGAAAACTCCCACCAGGTAGTCCGACTCACGAGGCAATATACTGAGTATCACAAACGCCATCGAGTCACCTCTTTTTTTTTGAACGTGTCTCCAACAAAGTCGCCAGCGGATTGAACCTCGGCCCTAACGCTCACCAGCGACATGCGTTGCCACGGAGTCACGAGTCGGGCAAATAATAAATAAATAAATAAAACATCAGTTCAGTTACATTAGACATCAGTTTAATTCATTTGCTACTGGGGAAAAAAAAAAAAAAAAAAAAAAAAAAAATCTTGCTTTTTTGTTATACTTGTTGAAAAGTTTTTGGAAAAAAATCTTAGCCTACATTTTATTTTAATTTTGCCTGTTGAAGAGCTATTAACGTAGGAAATGCTACTCAAAATCACGATATGAAGTCTTCATACTGCAGTAAAATGTGATTAGGTTCTATTTTTCTTTAAATAAGAAAATAAAACAAAATATTTTGCTGCTCTTTCGTAAATGCATTGATCGACACACAAATGCGGACAACTATCCCTAAAAAGTCTTTCTAGAAGACAATGCCTATCGCCCATTCAATTTGGCTTTTTAGATGATATGCGTTAAGTAAAAACGCGAGGTACACACTTAAAAAAAAGTACATGATCAATGACGCAAACCTATTAAACACGATAGAACGATGCATAGCAGACTAATTTAAGATAATTTAATAAATTCCGCCATTTCCTCCTCTTGTATTCCATAGCTTATTATTTTTTATAATCTTTTAATTCTGAGCAGCATTGCTCAAGAAATGCGTTGTGTCGAAATTATCTAATTAATCATTCTATAGTTTAATGAATCACAGTTTTGCGAGACAGACAATCCAGCCCAATTTAAGTGGGGTTGTAATTACTTCCTTTTATAAATCATTTTTAATGTGATTTCTCTTTTTAAGATTATAGTTTTTGAATGGAAAGACTTCTTTTTTTTTTTATGCAAATGAAGTAATGAACAAAACTCTTATTATCAGATATTCTGAATAAGAAAGTCTTAACTCATTTTAATTTTGGAATCTTTCCCTGAGATTCTTTAAAAAGCAATTATTGCTCATTACCCCTTGTTAATGTATGGCGTGATCCTTCAGTAATGGTAATATATCACCTTCATGATTATATATACCAACTCTGTTGATGGGATTTGGAAATTGCTATTTGAAATAATAGTTTTTAAATTATTTTCAGGAAGAATTATTCATTTCTACTTAATTATTCAAGGTTATATTGAATAGAAATAGTTAGAACTATGTTTTCCATTAAGAAAATCTCTTTAAAATTGCATATAACAAGTCTTGAACTAGGGTGCATAGAAGATCTACCTCCCGTGGTGCACCTGGTAACACTTTTTAGTGGCTAAAAGATCTGCAACTTGGCATTTTTGTTAGATTAATGAACTCTGTTTCAGCATGCTTTGTTGTATTCGTTGTATTATTTTGTTGTTGTTGTTGTATGTTTTTTTTTTTTTTGCTATAACTGTTCATAATCTGCCATTGGAAATAAATAAAATAAAAAAAAAAGCCTTGAACTAGAATACCAAATTAAAATATTCATATATATTGTAAAGGGGTTAAATAAAATTTAACTATAAATTTATAAAATTATTTATTAAAAATTATCTTTTTTTGCAGCCTCTTAGCCAGTGGACATCTTCAAATGTTGTTGAATGGATGGCTGCATTGAATTTATACCGGTATGCTGAGTTGTTCAAGTCCAAAGACATCAAAGGTTCCGATCTTATGACGTTGGACAGAGATAAATTAATGGTAAACTTTCAGACATTTTATTAGATCCATTTTTTTATATATCATAAAGTTTAATTTTGCCATCACTAAAACTATTTAACAATTCATTACAGAACATGGGTGTAAAAGATGAATTTCATCAGAAAGCAATTCTTGTGTGTGTGGATGATTTGTGTCAAAGGAATAATTTAAATGTGAGTAAACTTTTTTTTTTTTTTTTTTTTTTTTTAATGTGTATTAATTAAATTTTGTAGCATTGTAAAAACGAATAAAAGTTATCCTATTTGCATAAAATCTAAGAAATATTTATGAAATTAAAACTTTTTTTATTCAAAAGCAAAATGTGACATCTGGTAAAAAAAAAAAACATATAAAATTGATATTATTTTTTTTATTTTAATGGTTTTTAACCATTTAAGCCCGTAACTAGTTATGTATTTAAATGTCTATTGTATATTTGAACTTAATTTCATTTAATTATACATTATTTTTATATAATGAAAAATAAAAAAAATATTAAAATTATAAAAATAATATATTAAAAATGTTAAAAAAAAAATTTTTTTTTAATATATATTCATATTATCTTAGATTTTTGTTTTCTTCACTGTGAAACTTTTAAATTATAATAAAGAAGGATTAATGTAGTTTTCTATTTTTGAATTAATTTGTATCATTTATGGTAGTAAAATGTATATTAATAATTTTTTCTCAAATATATTTCTACTTACATTATTGCAACATTTAATCCTTGAAAATATGTTAATAACATAATTTATTTTTTTGATATGTTATTGTTAGTATGTGCGTACTGCACTAATTATTATCTAGTACTTGTTAATAACATAATTTACTTTTGATATGTTATTACTAATGTATGTGAATTAAATTTATTAATTTTTTTACAGAGGTCATTACATGAAACTAAAGTTCAAATTGCAACATTGAGAGAAGGTAATTAAATGCTATTATACTTATATTACTTTAAAAATATATTAAAAGTGTCATAAATGTGATTTTTTAATTAATTTATAACATTTTTATTCAATAGCATGCTTGTGATACTGTAATATTAAATAAGTGTTAATTATCTTTTAGGTTCATCCCCAACTGGTAATAATCATCAACTCCTTGAACAAAGTTTTTCCTGTGTTCTTCAGTGTGACAAATGCCACAATTACCTTCATGGAGTAATACATCAAGGTGTAGTATGCCAAGGTAAGAAAATGCTTTGATATTATTAAAGCTGTAGTTATTATTGCTTTTTATAATCAGTGTCAGAATATTTTTCATTTTTATGACAGTATTAAAAGACTAATTTTATTATAATTATTAAATATTTCTTTCCATTTGTCCTTTAGAATGTGGTCTAATATGGCACCGCACATGTGCTGCCACTGGTTTGCCTCGTTGTAACACAGAAAACCTGGAAAAAGCCAATAGAAGAAGTTTAATATCAGGTTTGTAATTTTCTATCTAATTTTTTGAAAATAATTATAAATAACATTAGTTGTTAAATAGTATTTCTGAATGCTTTTGGTATTATGTAATAATTTTTAATTTGTTTCCTGTTCTATTTTTAAATATCATTCTCACAATCATATTTAATATTATTTATGAATTTATTTGAATATAAAATATAATAAAAGGAACAATTTTAGTAAATTTTTCTTAAATCATTTATATTATGTATAAAGAAAGAAAAAAAATATTGATCTGGAATGACTTATTTATATTTTTTAATTTTTTATTATAGCAATTTTTGGCAAAGATCTCAGTTGCCAGTTTCTTCCTTCTGTCCAGAGTGCACCACTACTAGTCATGAGGTGTATCTTTGAAATTGAAAGTCGTGGTGCTGCAACAAACAGTAAGTACTTTTAATAATTATCTTGGATAAGTAACTTGTATTGCTTCCTTTTAATTGACTTATGGCTTTAATTGAATAACTTACTTATATTTTTAAATTTATTACAGCAATTTTAAAAAATATACTTTTAAAATTGCAATCTGAGATAACATATAAAATTATAAAATATTTTGTATTCGGATTATCAATTGAATTAACAAGATTTTTTTTTTTTTTAATGTTTGAGGAGAAATGTTCAAATTTTGCTAATATTTTAGGCATTATCTTCTGCATCTGGCATTTTTTGTTGTATTTTAATCCATAAATGATACAAAGAGTATTTTACTTGAATCTGAGCGATATTATGTAAAATATTATATTCTTTTCCATTCTTAATTTTGTATTTATTCTTGCAGGCATAGATCTGTATCGTGTGTACAGGACATCAGCCCCAAGTGACATTGTTGCTGAACTACGACAAAAATTGAGTGAAGATGTTGAACGCACAAATTTAGCAAGTTATGAATTGCATTGTATTGCCAGTGCCTTAAAAAAGTATTTACGAGAACTCCCTAACCCAGTGTTCCCAGTGCAATTTTATGACAAATTCATTGAAATAGCTAGTAAGTGAATATTAAATTATTCTTGATTTTTTTTTAAATTTCTATTATTGATTTCATAAGTAAAATTCTAAAACTTATTTTAAGGTAACAAAAATTATTTTAAAACAAAAAAAAAATGTATTAAATATTAATCACTGAATCAGTCTTTAATTTATTTCATAGTTTAACATTCAGTTTTTTTTTGAAGAAAATTGAAAATTAAAAAAGAATTGAATTCAATCCAGTCCTTAATATTTTCATTATTAATACAATCCTATTCATTTCACTGATGATTATTATGCAATTAAACAAAATAATTTTATTTATCAAATATTATTTTTCTTGTATTCTATGATTAATAATCAAAATTAAACTTTGATTTAATTTTAAATGGAAATATTAAAAATAGAATTATAAATATATTTTTTTACCTACTTTTCTCTCCCCCTCCAGAAATCCAGAATGATGATCAGTGTGTGCAAGCATTGGAACAACTTGTTCATCAACTCCCTATTCATCATAAATCCACACTTCAGACATTGATGGCTCATTTCTGCCGCGTATGTCAGTTACAGTATTCCAGGGGTATCAAAGAGCCTCCAACCATTCTCATTCAGATGCTTTGTCACATTCTTCTCAGGCCACCTTGGGAAAGAATAGTGTAAGTTTACTTACTTGCAAAACAATTCTTAAAAAAAGTTTGCTTTTAAAAGTATTAAGTCAACAAGGTTGAATGTAAATGAAAATGTTGAATAGCATGTTATCATTAAGTGGAATTTATAATTTTATATTTATATGGTATTCAAATTAAAATTGTATTGTTTTTAACTATGGTACAAGAACCTTTAAATGAATTATAAAGTAAATTATTATAGATTAAAATTTTAAATTTGGCTTTAAAAAAAAAAAAAATGTATAAATATTGCGAGTTCATATTCTGGATTGATGATGTTCACCTTTGAATAAGATTTCAGATTATTTTTGTGTATTAGTAATAATTTTTGCCTTAAATACATAATGTTCAGCAGTTTCGTGTATTAAAATTGTAATTTTCTTTTTTGCAGTCAAATAGTTTACAATACAGAAGCACATATCAGAGTTGTTGAACTTTTGCTGCTGAAAGGAAAGTGGGGAGAACCCATGCCCGTTTTTGATTCTGCTCCAGGTAAGCTACAAATCCTTCGATTGAAGCCAAAAAATTTCTTTTAGTTTAATGACTAATTAAATTATATATGTATATATTAATAATAACTGTAGATTATTAAAAATATTGTTTATTAATTTTATTCTATTTATTATGTATAGAAATTTTAATGTATTTTTATTGCAGCTCTGCCTCCCCGTCGCATATCTAAAATCAATCAACCATTTCCTGATTCCATCATCCACAGCAATATGTCCCCCAACAATAGTGTCAGCATTCCACAACGACCCAGCGAAGGGCCGAAGAGTCTGGCGGATGCCGAGTGGTACTGGGGAGACATCACTCGGTAAGATTCATTAGCAATACTAGTCATTTTAAATTTACTATAGGATTTCAGTACAGTGATATTCTTTTACAGCATCTAATGAATATAAAATAATGAAAAACCAACAATGAAATTTTATATTAAAATTTATATTATAATTGTTTGAATGTTCTCTAATGCATGCTTGTCAAGAATTAGATTATTGTGGATTCTAATATCACTATATTGAATACCTTTTTGTATCACTTATTTAATGTCTTATTTTATCTGTTCTAATTCTTAGAAAGCTTTAAATAAAGGAAACATATTATTTATATTGCCATTTCTAGAAAATACAATACATTTAATATAATTAAACTATGTCTCTTTTCTTGTACAAATGAAATAAATTATAGAAAATCAATATATATTTCTTATAAACACATTGATCCTGGCTTTGCATATTGTGTATATGTGAAGTTATTTATTTATTTTTTATTCATTCTCTTTTTTCATTTTATAGGAAGAAGTAAATGAAAAACTAAAAGATACTCCAGATGGTACGTTTCTTGTGAGGGACGCTTCCAATAAAGGATCAGGAGAATATACTCTTACTTTAAGGTATGCATTATTATCATTAATAATAATTTACTGTAACACTAAATAATTTCAAGACATTATATGAAATTGGTTTATTTTTAAAAAATTCAAAATATATTGTTATCTTTCAGGAAAGGAGGCAGCAACAAATTAATAAAAATCTGCCATCGAAATAACAAGTATGGATTCACTGAGCCTTTGATGTTCAACTCAGTAGTAGAGTTAATCAACTATTACCACAATGTGTCTCTGGCTCAGTACAATCGCACCTTGGATGTCAAGCTCCTTAATCCAGTTTCTAGGTTTCACCCTGTAAGTTTATTTTTACATTATCATACATACTATTATAAATTTTATTATATAATTTACAATGTAATACAAATTTTTATTTGTTTATCCAAGTTAATTAATTAAATACTAATAATTACTTCAAATATTTATTATTACTAAAGCTATTTTCTTTTATTTATTGAAATTTTTGCTTTTTTTTTAGACTGGAATGGATGAAGATGAGTCAATTGATGTCGAAAAAGTTGGTGAAAAACTCATGAAAATCAATCAGGAATACTTACAAAAAACCAAATTGTATGATCAGTTTTATGAAGATTACAGCAAAACTTTTCAAGACGTACAGTTGAAAAAGCAAGCACAAGATGCCTTTACAGCAACTTTAGCAGTTTTTGAAGAACAAATTCATTTATTAGAAGACAATCTTAAAGGTGCAGCGCCATGTGAAATTCAGCCGTAAGTAACTGATCTTCCATAATAGAAGATTATTATTTTAATTGACTTTAAAGACATTATTTTACTTTTTCAAAAACATTAGCATAAACTAATAATTGCATCTGCAAATGAATTTTTGAAATTTTTCATATATCTACTGAAAATAAAATTATTTATTTTGTGATTTCATATGATAAAGCTTTTAAAAAAATTTTTTTTATTAATGCTATGTTATTTAGAAAACCCTTAATTTGAATGGGAAAGGGAGGAAACCTTCAAAATATAAAATATTCTGTTTTAAAATTAGAAAATTTTTCATATTAAGGTAGTTGTATCAATAGTTAAAATTATGCAATTATCTAAACCTATAATTAGGAATAGCATTAAAAATGAAGCATTTTCATTTTTATTCATGATGAATTTCAGCTGTTTAATAAATAAAATAAAATAACTATTATTAGTCTAATATAAAAAAAATCTTATTTTGCTCTTTTCATTTATAAAAAAAAAAAAAAAAATTTTAAGCGCTGAAACTATGATAAAAAAATGAAGTTCTTACTTAAATCTCATTTAATTTCATTGTATTTTTAACAGGCTTATGGAAAATTATGAGCTTCTAAAATCCCGTCTACAAGTTTTGGAAGAAAGTAAAAAGCAATTAGACATGGAACTCAAATATCAAGCTGCATTCCACAGATCTTTAGACAGAGAAATGAATACCTTGAAACCAGAAATAATGAGACTGTACAAACAGAGAGAAGATTTTCAAGCGTGAGTATACACATTTTGTATTTGAAATTTCACTTTAGATTATTTAAAGGAATATAAAAGAAATTTAATTGATTTTGGAACTTATTTGTATATTTAATATTTATAATCTCTTTTTTTTTTATAGGATGTTGTATGCTAAAGGTGTCAAGAAAGATCGAGTTTTTAAATTACTGCAGGATTCTTGCACCGAAGCCAGAGATATAATAAGGTGAGTTTTAATTATATTTGTTGAATTTCCATTTGTTTGCACTAAAATAAGCCAACAAAATTCTCAACATGGATAAAAATTCAATCATGGATGTATTGTAAAAAATCGAGAGCAAAAGAAGACATATAATAAATTGATTGTATTTTAATAATATAATAAATTCGAAGATGTTATCTTAATTAGCATAAATTGTTTACATTGAGGGAAAACCCTCATAAAGGGAAAAAAAATTTTATGAACATTCGAAAATATTTATTTTTTTTTTTGCGATCATCATAATACATGTTATCATAAAAAAATATATACTTTTAGGGAGAGTGCATTCTTACAAGATGATGAAACCCTTCCTCATCACAATGAAACTCTTTGGTTCCTACAAGACATCTCGAGAAATGAAGCTGTAAGGCTATTGACTGGAAAACCAGATGGTACCTTCTTAATCAGGAATAGTCGCACACAAGGGCAGTACGCACTTTCTATTGTGTAAGTGAAATATTTTTTCATTTTTTTTTTTTTTATATTTTCTATTAATTTAAAATGATTTATTAAGTACTTGAAAATTGCCTCTCGAAAAACAACTTGTGTAATATAAACATGGATAAAATGATGAGCCACTTTTTTTTAAGTTTCAACATTACATGAGGGGCTTTTAAGTTTTATTTAAAGATTTAAGAATCAGAAAAAGAGGAAAATATATTAAATTATAGTTATTATAGCTAATTCTTTTTAGAAAGAAACATAAATATAAATAATATAGGAATTTTTTTTTATTATATTGCCATTTTTTATTTTACTATTTTTTGTCTACTTTTCCCAGTATATGTGCTTATTAACAAATAAAAATATTGCAAAATGGTTTTGAATTAAACAAAGATTTTGAATACAAAGTCATAATAATAATACTTTTGAATATTTTTCTTTTTATGTTAGTTATTAATATATATATATATATATATATTTATTTTTATTTTTTTTTATTATTATTATTATTTTTTTTTAGTTATATGACTTTGCGTTCAAATTTTGTTGCAAATGTTTAGCAAGAAAAAAATTAAGTCATTTAAAAGTTTCTTATTATTCTTTATTTATCACAAATTAATTTCTTGTCTATTTCAACCACAAAATTTGGGAAAAATCATTTTTTAATTATTTTTTAGTAGATAACCTAACAATATTTATTTATTTTCCCATTTTAATTAGTTCTCTGAGTAGAAAACGATAATGCACTGTTTAAAAGAATTAATTAAATGTTGCCAACTACAAAAATGTTTTGTAAAATTTTATTCTGTTGCCAATAAAAAAAATAATGAGATAATGTATCCAGTAAAGACAACAAGAGTTTTAATTTAGTGTATAATTCTTTTTCAGTGCGGATGGAAAAGTTGGTCATTGTCTTATCTACAAAACAGAAAAGGGCTATGGATTTGCAGAACCCTACAATGTGCATCCTAGCTTGAAAAGCTTAGTACTGCATTATGCTCAAACGTCTTTAGAAGAGCACAATGACACTCTCAAGACAACCCTCGCTTATCCAGTTTTCAGTCTCGATCACTATGTCACTCAAAGTACGAACTGTTAATAGGAGGCTCCAAAAGCATTTCCGTTTGTCACTTGTGTACCATGCAAAATCTTGCTTCAAAATGTGTGTTCAGAAACAAAACTTCATGGACACTTTTTTTATAAAGAATCTTTCATATGTTTTATCAGATTTCATTCAGCTTTTTCTAACAAATCATGGGATGAATGATTTATACATTGAACAAAAAACTTTCTCACAAAAATTTATAATATGGTTGTTTTTTTATGGTGAAAAACTAGTTCCAATGATTTGATTAATTAAGTATAAACAGTTGAAAAAAATATTTTTCATGATAAAATTTTGTATAATTTTTTTTTAAATATTGTGTATTGAAAAACTGTTAACATGTTGTTTTAAATCATTGAAACTTTAAAAACTTTTTTTTTAATAAAATTATAAAGTAATGCAGTATAATTTTTTTATTTATTCTTTCTTTCACATACCATTTTTTTTCAATTAAATTATTTGCTTATAACGTTAATCAAGTTTAATGTTTTTAAGTTTTCATGATTACCCATACATAAAAATCCATTAAACCTTTCAGATTTCTTAAAACTATAAACTGCTTATTTATTCTGAATACAAATAATGCACATTAAAAAATAAATTGGAGCAATATAATATACTTAGTAAATGTTAGCGTGTTGTCCATTTTCATATTAAGCATCTCAAATGGTAAATTGTGAGAATTTTACCTTTGTATACTGTCAATCAATCAAGGCAAGATGCATTGAATTTCAGGTTGTAGAGCTCGTTTGCAAATCTTCGATTCCATTCAAATTTTTATTGACTGTGTTTATAAATTTCATTGTTTTCTGTGTTTATTAGAATTTTTTACTTTATATAATTATTATTAGTTTTTTTATCTTATGTAAAATGTATGAATGTAAATTTAGTTTTGTTAGGAAAAATTATTTAAGAAATTAACATTTGTTATGATATTTTTCATAAGAGAGAAAAATTAACAATCATTGATTGGGAATATATATATGTCAGTGTTATTTTTCTTATGAATATTTAATTGTAATGGTAATTGTACTAGTCAAAACTCTGATTATTGTAGTTTCAATTATGTATATTATTACATTATTATTTTTATCATTATCAGGGGTTAATGTATTTTTGAAAGTGTATCATGCAGATTGGTTTTATCTTTTTTTTATATATTATAAAACACATGGAAATTTTGTTATAATAGTTTATAAATTTTTTTTTCTTTTTACACATTTATCTTAAAAGTTGCATAATTAATACAGGAAGTGCTTTAGAAACGAGCTCTACAAGGATATTTGACAATGATGTAATCGCTTATTATGTCATGTGTCACGTGATAAACTTTCTGTGATGTAATGTACATTTCGTCTTAAACGAAGTTTCGTAACTATGACAAAAAATCGATGTTATTTTATCAATGTAGACTAGTGTTTCTGTTAATTAAATGTTGATTAATTGTCTTCAATTTTTTCACAAAGTTATGTACATATTTTGAATTATTGATGTGCTAGTAAAAAAAATTAAATTGTTCAAATAAGTGTCATGTTTTTGTTCCTTTCACTTTTCCCACAAGAAACACAGATCACAACAAAGAATAAAATATTGTCCATTAGTGAAATATTTCACATAAATAAGTTCTTTAATTATTCCTATCAGTCTAGAATCTATAAAATCTGCTAGTTTTATATACTGAGAGATTTGTTATTAAAAAAAAAAAAATGCAAGAGATTTGTGGTATGTCGCTCATCTATAACATTTTGACTTGCATATCTAATTTTTTTTTCCCTCTGAGCATTTCTATATGGTATGTAGACAAATCTCATGAAAATATTTTATGCTTTATTTTTAATTAAATAAAAACCATAATTTTTGATAGTCAAATTCTTTTTATGTTATTTAGTTCCAAAATTACTTACACAATAAAGATGAATGCGAAATGATATCTTAGCTCTTTTAAGTTTCCTATTCTCATTCTTCCTTGATTTGTAATTTGCAGTTAATAACTTAATTTATTACTTGACTTGTATTCCTTCAAATTTATTTATTTATTATAAAGTTAAATTTTATGGTATTAATTTTTTAATGTCCAATTTTTGTTTAATTCATCTATTTTTATATGATGATGAAACTTTATAGTAGATAGTTTTTTTTTTTGAGTCTTGTGATATATGTGTAGGGTTTTAAAATAATTAATCACAAAAGAAGTTATATGATTTATTGAATATTTTCCTTTTAAAAGTTTATTTAAAATAAAATATATTGCTATTTACCAAAGCCTGCTATGCCCGAATAATATCAGCTAATTAATTATTTCCTTTTAAAAGTTTATTTAAAATAAAATATATTGCTATTTACCAAAGCCTGCTATGCCGAATAATATCAGCTAATTAATTATTAACAACAATATTTCTGTGCATCTATATTATCTGAGAAAAAAGAACTGCTTGTAATATAATCTGTTCAAAATTTTGTGCTTTCAAAGTAAAATGTTGGTTTTTTTTTTTTTTTTTTTTTTTAATTATTTTCTTCAACAGCACAAAAGTAAAATAATCATCAATAACTTCTCAAAAGGAAAAAAAACAATCCTCTTAGAAAAGAGAATGTATCAGTAAACAAAATAATTGTCCAGAGCTTCCTGATTTACAGATTAATATGTAATATCGCAACAAATGAATATCAAACACATGTGTATTTTATTTTGAGTGCATTTTAATTTTAAAATAATTTGTCTATCAGTTTCTATTTTTTACTTCAGCATTTAAAGAAATAGCATATTAACAAATAAAGCTGTTGACAAAAATCCTGTGTCTATCAAAAATTGATTTCAACTGACTAATCATTTTTAAAGTTATTAGTAGATCATTGCTACTAATTTACAAAAAAAAAAAAAAAAAAAAAAAAAAAAAAAATTTTAATTCAAATGATTTATTGTTTCATACTTTTTAGTTGGTGTTGCTAGTTTAAATTAATTGTTGCCTTAGAAAAAAAATTTTCTATTGTCAAAATCCAAAATAAAAGCATTATAAAATCATGTAAAATTTTTTTTTTTTAATACTTTGTTACAGTTCAAGCTTCATTCATTTACTTAAAAGCGAAAATTATTCATGTTTTACTTTGTGCAAAAGATTAATTGTTTTCTATTTGATCTATGAAGAACTGTAGATAAAATTTTCTCTTTTGAAAGTGTTTTAGCATTTTGCTTTTCATCATTTATAATGCTCGTTAGTAAAGTTTTTGTACTTTTTAATATTGAAAAGCAGTTTTCTGGATTTTTTATCATTGTCAATTTTATTAAGAAAATCAGCTGAATTACAGAAACTCAATACATTTTCAATATTCACAGATATTTGATCTACAGTAGAATAAATTTAATTAAACTCCATGCTTTTATTTGTCAATTATGGATATGTTTCAGTGTATGCAGTTCATTCTTTATTGATTTTAAACTCAATAATTTCTAGAGCTTGTATTTAATTGTGAATTATCTGTGAGCCATAATTTGTTCAAAAGATTGTAATCGAATTATTATTTATTGAGATATTTTACAATTCCTGTTGCTTCTGTAGTGGTTTGATCTGCACATAATATTGATTGAATTTCAGTAAGGCAGCCTTTTGAAAGAATCTTTGAAAAAATTTTTCATGTGGTCTGTGGGTTGTAAGTTAAAATTCCGCTTTGAGGACTATGCAAATGGAAAATGTGTTTGGGGATCTTGAGAAGAATGCTGGAACAGCCGTAAGGCACAGAAAAATACTTCTGTGTTCCATGAAATATTTGCTACATTTGTCAATGATAAATTAATCTGTTCGTTATTTTAAAGTTCTTTTATTTGCACTTAAACTCTTCCATTTTTTGTCTTTCCTGATATTTTGATATGAATATAAAAACTGGTATGTTACATTTGACAGAATCATAATCAAGGTTAAAAAGTGTTATATGAAAGAAGATGCAATCTGTATATTAAAAATAATTTTTAAAGTTAACATTGTTCGTGACAATTAAAAAAAAAAAAAAAACGTTTTTGATAATTTCGCATTAGGTTTTAGGATACGTTCAAAACTCTTCATTTAATACAGCTGAATAAGTTCACCTTGCTATGTGATAGTTTTTCAGTGCCGGCAAATCATTAGTAGTCAGCTGTTTATTTGTAATGAGCTTCCGATTATATATTTCTAAATTCAGATTTAGAAAGAATGTTTCCACCTTGATGAAATTATTATTTTTTTGTCCCCTTTGTTAAACAATATTTGAAATTTTATTTCGAAAATTCGATATGCCATTCAACACATTCCAATCATCTCTCCTCACTATCCCGTTATCGAGAAAATGTTCTTATTGATACTAGAACATATAGACCAATATAATCGTTAATTTAAAATAAAAAAGTTTCAAAAAGCATTCTTGTATCAGATATTCGATAAAATATTCTAAATGTATTTTTATTCTTGAGAGAGATGAGAGAAGTTTAATTTTATTCCAAATTAAAGGATAATTCTTATACCATTTAACTTTGTAGCAGAAAGATGATTTGGTTTGCATGTATGAATAATACTGAATTGACAATACACTATATTGATTGGGAGGTCACCTGGTAAAACTGTTATATTACAATGTTGTATTTTCTGCAATCATCTAAAGCTTCTGCATTATGTACTGTGCATTGCGTAAGCTTTTTACACTGGCTGGGTAATCGCATAAAGAAAAAAAAGCATCATTATTATGATTATAATCGGCAAACCGCATTAAAATAACCCAAAAAAATGTTTTTGAGACTGATTAATTCATCAAATGCCAGATGCAGCCCTGAGAAAGCAAAGATGATTTTTTCCTCGCTGAGAATTAGTTTTCGGGCTTAGACTCTAGGAAAACATGATAATAGATGAAGATGGCATTCCTTTTCTCATCAAGCTCCCACCTATTATGATTAAGCAACCAGAAATTTGAAAGATCCCGCAACTATTGAACGTCAAAGTCTTTTCAACATTTAGAATAGGGAACAATGTTGTCGGTCCTCAATGTAGCTTATAACAAGATATATTGTACTATCTGCATTGTATGTAGGAATGATAGTGTTTCCATGATCGGGTCAGATTATCTAAAAACATTAAGTTGCATTCAAGGTTAAAGGTCTACATTTTATTAACTAGATGTAGATGCGCTTGAGAAGATGGAAAATTTGAGTAACTTATTGTTTTGGTTACGGATGATGAAAAGTTGATTTTCTCTATTTTAATCCAAATTAATAGGTAATAATAATTTAATGAGGTTGAATAATAATTTAATAAAGTTCCAACCTTAATGAAATCATTAAAATTTTTTTCTTCTGCTAAACAATATAGATTTCTAAATTCGATGGGCCTGTAAGACGTTTCAATTTCCCCTTCATCCTATTAAACATAAAATATTCTTATTTATTATAGGAACCTTCAACAAAAATTAAAAGCGTTGGAATTGAAAAAAAAAAGACATCTCTTAAATCATGGATGCCATACCTCTAAAAGCAATCTTTCAGTAGACATGTGAACATAATTGTTTTCTGTTGCCATTTAATACAATTTTATTTTTCATAAACGATGCAATAATGTATATTTAAAGCAAAAGAGCTAACCCTGAAACACTGCAGACATTCACGTCCAGCTTGAAGATTTCACCTTTAAAGCAAAAGTTTTTTTCAAACATTCCATTGAATGAAAACATCAACAGGATCTGTCAAGAATATTTAGCTGTAGATGATGAATCGAAGTGTTTCTTCATTAAGACTCAAAAAAGTTATCATCGACCATGAGAATAATATTTAAAAACAAATTGTTTACAATATTGAAAACTGGCGATATCAGTATTGAAGAATACGAAAATGAATCTGTAATACCAGACATAAAATCCAGTTGTATATTATAACTATCTAAGAAATATGTGGATCCTGTCCCATTCCAAAAGCACCAATTCATCTCAACAGACGCAAATAAGTTTAATTTTCATTCATGGAAAGCATGTAACAAAGAAACAAAAAGTATCTACTCCCAAGGAACTACAAATCAACAATTCATCACACCCTCAATGATGATGAAGAAATGAACATTGAAGAGAATCTTTTCTCATCTAAACAAGTAAAAATACCACCTGTAATATAATCGTGTGCATCAAAAACTGTGATGTCCGTGATATTTCGAATTCTATTGGAAATAAATTTCAAGTTCAAATTGAATTCAAATTTTCTACCAAATGCATCAAGTGCTTTACGTACTCGAATCAAAATTATCAAGAGCTTCAATGTCTGCAGGAAAAAGATTACAGCTGTTTTAAAACAAGTCCCAAAGCACTAAGACACATCAAAGCTGTGTTAAAAGGACTTCTGTTACAGCCCTGGGCATTGAAGAGGATTTTCCGAACATTAAAGATGATTTTCCAAATTTTAAAGTTGTACCATTCAAGTCTAGAGTTAAATAATTCATCCCAGTCTGGCAAATAATCTTGCCTCATTCCAAGAAAATGCAAAAAAATCTTTCAACCAATCAAACTCCTCTAACTTAAGGTTAAAGTGGAACTTTTCAACCGGAAACCTGGGGCAACACAATGTTTCAATTGTAATAAATTTCACCATAGTAGTAATAACTGTGGTTCGAGGCCACGATGCTTAAAATGTGGAGACTCTCATTTTATTAAAGAATGTCCCATAACCGGATTAATAGAAAATCCAAAGTGGTAATCATGGTCATCTCGTTTCATGGAGAGGCTGTTCTATGTTCAAAAAGCCACCCAGCATAGCTTCTAATGGAATTATTATCGCTCCTAAAAGGACCTTCAATTCTAAACCGGCTGACAGTAAAGTCTCCCTTGCTTCCATTCTTAAAAAACAAAATTCCATCTCCTATTGCTGCACTACTACTCAAGGTACCCCAGTATCTTCTACTATTCCAATTACTTCAAATGAAAATATCTCCTTTCTAAATAAGACATAATATGTCCTACAAAATTTTCAAGTATATTTCAGCTTTTAGGAGAAATTAACTCTGTCTAAGACCTATTATTACTTTGTAATAAATCCGGCCAAAAAATTGCAAATCTTCTCTGCACTTTTTGAAAGAAAATCAAATTCAACATCAAGTTTGAAATATCTAGGATTGAAGCTCCTCTCTCATGTAGGTATGGACTTTACGCATCCAACCTCTATGTTTGAATTTCCATATTTTATCTCTCCATCATCCTTTAAACTGTAGGTCCCGTTCTGTTTAGCCCTCGTGGGCACAAGATGACCGTAGAGCGACAAACCAAACCAATCTCTTCATTATCTTTTTATTTTTCCATGTTTTTTATGTTATAAAGACAGAAGTGCCCTGCAGTTAAGATATGTTGTCAACATACTTCGTAAAACGCTGAACTAGTTGTATGTAAAGCAAATTAATTTCTAAGGTTTCTAACCAGGAGCAATACTTTTTTGTCTTAAGATATCTAAAAAATAAGACTCTTGCGAAGTATTTATGCTACAGTAATATTTTTTCACAAACTAGCCCTTACCACTAACTCCAAAAGCTTCAAGTAAGTTCGATTTGTTTAAATTTCGTTCACCTTTTATTAACTAGATGGCGCTCATGAGAGGTTTGATGAAATATTTTTAAAGTTTTTAAATATTATTCTATGTTAGAGATGACAAAAAGGTGATTTTTTTCCAGTTTAATCCAAATAAATGGTTAATTTTAACGCCACTCTGGTAAGGGGAGGGGATTTGGTTTTGTAAGTATTATTATTGAATTGACTGCGATGAGTTAAATTTTACACGTAATATACTGATTGGAATGTCTCCATATAAAAATGTTATAGTGATATATTTTCCGCACTTACTCATGCTAAGTTAATGTTATTAATTAATTAATTACATTACGTACGAATAATTTGTTAAGAGAAATAGTACAGCAGCGGCTTGTTTCATTACATTTTAATTTTAAGTATTATTGGTAAAATAATTATTTTGGTAGCATTTGTTTTATAAAAAAATTAAACATCAAATTATTAGAAGAACATTTTATTCAATATAAAAGAAATACAAAATCTTTATAGTTTTTTTTTTGTTTCTATGATATTTATTTTTATAAACATGCCGCTCGTAAAAATTGTGTTTAACAAAGTAGATGTACTTGTTGCTAAATAATACATAAAAAAAAGGTTACGGCTGTTTGGATCAACATATATTTGTGAGCAGTCATTTTTTCGGCGTGAACATTAAAAAAAAAAAAAATTATTAATGCTTTTTGCTCTTCAAAAATTTATAAATGGTTTATTAAACTATGTAATTGTCTATATTATAATATTTATTATTTTATATAAAGAAATGAAATTAGTACATAAATTATCTTTGATACTTTTTGTGAACCCACATTTAAATTAAGTATGCGGCCTCCATGTCTATTCCTGGCAGGTGCTCACCCAGGGGGGTGGCTGACGGGCTTGAATCCCTAAACTCATATATGTGAAATATCTGCACGTATTCAAACTAATGGCCTCTTTCAAATTAGACCCAAATGTTTTTAATTAAGTATTTATTATTTTATTGAATCAGCGTTTTTATTATCAGGATCAGTTTTATTATCACGCCTAAATTTGTTGATTGAGCAGGTGTTTTTCGTGATTTTGTTTTAATAAATATTCATTGCAATAATGAAAAATGTAGTACAGAGGGCAAAAGAGGAAAGGAGATTGAATTTAAATTTATAATTTGTTTATGTAATCTTTTTTAGCAATTAAATTTTTCTTCATTGGGCAATACATTTTACCTTAGTTTAAATGTTCCTTTTTTTTATGTATTTGAATCAAACGAGGACAATATAAAAATTATGAATAAAATAATTGATGTATGGAATTTCGATTTCACATACTTTTTCTATTATTTATAGTTTAATATGAGCTACTTATATTTGTATTGACTTATATTTAATATTTAGTACACTTATTGAGTTTGCTTAATTCTGCTGTATACGCAGTAAATGTTTTAGTCCAATTTAATAAAACCCATTTTGCTTTTCTATTCTATCAATAGATGGCAGCACGTTTGCTTATATATTCTTCATATCAAAATAAAGTTTAAAATATATATATATTTTTTTAGACAGTAATGTATTTTATTTTTAGAAATTTGAATATATCTTCCAATCAATAACATGGCATAAGCTAATGGTTATGAAGCAAAATTAAAGTGGTAGTTGAGACTTGAAATATAATGGCTCTATTTCTATACGCAACTTTGCTCAGGATATTATAAAATTGCGAAAAATAAAAGAATTAAGAAGATATAACATTATCTAAAAATAAACCTTACATGCATTTATTTTGATACAGAATGCATTTGCTGTTTTGAACTCTATGTAAAATGTCTAATGTACTAGAGACGGGGGCGTAGCTCAGATGGTAGAGCGCTCGCTTAGCATGCGAGAGGTACCGGGATCGATACCCGGCGCCTCCATTTTTTTTCCTATAAGTTAGAAAGTTATTGCTTTTGTATATATATATATATTATTGCAGTTTTATTTACTAACTCCATTAATAAACTTTAAAAAGCTTAAAATTAAATAGTCATATACATACATAAAATAATAGTTATTTTATAACGACAGTTGTATAATAATAGTTTGGTAACAATGCATTACAATAGTTATTAACCAAAAAATTACCAGAATTATACTTTTTAAAAATGTTGTTAAATAAAAATTTTTTTTACACGTGAAATATATAAAAGGAAAAAATAATTATTTTCAGCTTCAACAAATATCTTATTTTGTTAAAATTCTTTTCCCAATTTATTTATTTTTTAAAAATTTTATTGAAGAAATAAACCTTTTATTATTTACTTAAATGTATAAAATTGCATTTATGAACTTTCTTAGACAATAATACTAACATTATCATGAATAAAATATTCCTTAAAATATTTTTCTTTCAAATTATTGATGGATTATTATACATAAAAGGTAAACTGAAAAAGTGCACACGAGAAGTTATAGTGAAGATCACATTAGAATTTTTTTGTTGAGCTATTGCATCTTATTTAATTTTACAATAAATTCAATGTAATGAATTAATGTTATTATGCATTTCAATGCAACTAAACTGAATTCATGTTCTAATACATACCACTTTATTGATAAAAGTAACTAGAAATAATAATAATAATTAAAAGTCATTTTAAATTATTTTTTATATTAAATTCAGGTTCTCATTTTAAATGAAGCCCTTCTGGGATTATGTGATGAGTAGAATATCCACCCACTTTTTTTAACTATTTAACAATTAAATTTTAATATAATTTATTTTTTTTTTCTTCTTGTTATTCAATAGATTTCATATATATTGATTTAAAAAAAATATTTTTATCTAATTACTAAAAATTTTCATAGGAATCATTAATAAAAAAAATGGTAATAATTATCATAAAAATGACAATAGAAGTGCATTAAAGTTGAACACAGGGGCCATTATCCACTCAAGTTCAAATACATTTTTTTTGAACTTGTAGTGGAGGACACACTTGATGTTAATGCAGTTTTTTCAAATGTTAATTCAGTAATTAAATTTAATTAATCAATATTATTTTTTTTTTTTAGATTTAAGTTGCATATATCTACCGATAGATGGCGCCAGATAAACTTAAAAAATGAATGAAAATTATTTATAAAGGACTTTCTGCAATATAATGAAATTGACTGAAAAAAAATTTTTTTTTTTTGTTACTTGTTTTGTAATTAATTATACGATAGGAAAACAATTAGATTTTGATAAAAATCTAAAAAATTTCCATTTTTAATTTAATTAAAAAATAAAATTTATAGAAATGACAATAGTTTTTTTAAATTAATTTAAATTAAAATAATTGTTTGAAATTTAAAAATAAGAATTTTTGTCAATAAGGCACTAACTTGAATGCATGGTTTTGATTTATGTCCTCTACTTTATACATACATACATGCATACAGACATACATATATATATATATGTATATTAAAATTATTATTAAATATTATGAAATTATAATGTATATAATAAAATTATAATAATAATATTTTTATTGTTATATATTAAAAGCATCGTCTCATATTTGAGTGTCTATAGGGGAAAAACTCGGAAAATTTCCACCAGGTTGTCTGACTGTCGAAGTGAGATGCTTACAGACGTTGTCACAATTCCCATCGATTCTCCTCGTTTCTGAAAACAGTGACTACAACTCATGGATTATTAACCTGAGCCCTCGTGCATATTAGCACTGGGTAACAAATCAAGTTTTAGGTGGGCTTATCAATAAAATAAATCTTTAAATATCAATAAAATATTTAATTTCTGTTTGAAAAAAAAAAAAAGACATTTCTGCTGTCCACGCAGATGTCCCCCCTAATTTTCACTTCTACTTTTTTTTTTTTTTTTTATTCAGTGAGGCGTTTTTAGTCGCCATGTGGTGTGTTTAGTTAGTGTGCATGGCATCTGGCCCTATTCAACGAGTGTGTCATCTAGAACTCATAGAAGTAAGATAATATACCTGTGAATATTAAAACGAGCAAAATACTCATCCGCTTTCTTAGATGTGAAGCTAAAAAATTCCCATTATGCCCTTACGTGCGCCTTCTCCTTAGATGTGTCAAAACAGCCCACGGATGGATGTCGAGGAGAGGGTATTGCTTTCCTTAAAGACTTTTAGGGGAACTTGTGAAAAACCATCTAGAGGTAAAAAAATTTTGTAAAACCACCTAGAAGCTTGTTTACCGATGCGAGACGCTTTTTAATTTTTCACTTGTTATTACAATCGCAATCGAATCTCATCGTTTCTGGTAGTACAGACTGCAATGGTCCCCACCCATTGAAAGAAATCGGCGTCCTCTATGCGAGCTGTACTTGTTACCTCTGAGTCATGAAAGGCATATAATGTTATCCGAAATAAATTTCTATCTATAAATCTACGAGTTTCTTACATCTTTCTTTTAAAACCGACTTTCAAAATATTTTTAGAAAGGAAATGGAAAAATTGGCCTTTTTTTTTATCACAAAATGGTGATAAAAAAGGCCAAATTTTCCATAAACTGAGTTACTGGTTGGTCCAATCAACTCGGATTATAATTCCGCAAATAAATAAACAATATCTTGCAAATGATGCCTGAAAAATGTTCATTATATATGAAATTATATGAATGGAATATCATGTCAACAATTATGTTTGATTAATAGTTAGTTTAAATAATACTGTAATTTTCCCATCAAATAGCAATTATTTAACCTTAAAAATGCATATATTTAAATAAAAAAATAATTGCTTAACAAATATTTAATTAATTAAATGTATACATACTAAAACATATTTCAATAGCTTTGATAAATCTATCTTTCTTCCTACTTTGTCACTGAGCCTTGAGTTGAATAAATATTATCAAGAGAAAGAGGGAAATAATAATAATTAGAAACAGATCTTCTTTAATTATTTATTGATCTTTTAATGCTGTATTTAAATTATAAATAAATCAACAAATAATACTAGTTGTTTTCTTTCTCACCTCAGGCTTCAATTAGAAAAGAAAAAAAAAAATGAATAAATATTTATAGATGATTTTTTTCTAATAATTATTATTTACTTTCTTCTAAAATTGCTCGTCAATATAGCAAATGTTTGTCGATTTGTTTAAGTATAGTAAATTGTATTAATATTTTGTTTTTATTGAGCAAAGTATGACAATAATAATAATAATTAATATTTCATAATTTTTTTTATCAAATTATTTCTTTCCTTTCATTTTTAATACGCTTTTATTAGCTTCACCTGTATGTTTGTATGTAACTGACCTTTTCCCCTGAGATCTGTTTCTCCTCAAATACACTATTTAAGCTGCAAAGAAACATTTACAGGCATCTTTCAGAGAGAAAGCAGTTGATTCTTTTAATACGCTATTATATTAGTTTCACCTCAATGTTTGTTTGTTTGTTAAACTAAAAGTAAAATAATTAATAGTTTAAAAACTAAAAATCCGCTTTTAGTGTTAATCAAACTAAAAAGTAAAAAATTAATTAATAGTTTAAAAAAACTAAAAAACACGCTTTTAGAGTTAATCAAACTAAAAAGTAAAAAATAATTGTTAACATAAGAATAAAAATGACTGACGAGAAAATGAATTTGTTCTAAAAGCGTGGGGTGCTTTGTATGACATTTTAAAACTAACTCGCATTTTGGAATGAAACTAATGAAAATTATAACGATTGATATCGAGCACCCCACGCTTTTGGAACAGTGACATTCATTTTTCGTCAGTCATTTTATTCTTATGTTAACAATTATTTTACTTTTTAATTTGATTAACTCTAAAAGCGTGTTTTTTAGTTTTTTTTTAAACTATTAATTTTTTAATTAAATTAAAATAACAATATAAAAAAATACTATTTCAAAATATTTCAATATATGTATTTTTCTATTCTCTATAATTTAATATATATATATATATATATATATCCAGAAGAAAAAGGTATGGAATAATATTTAAAAAAACTTCTTTTACTTATTTATTGATTTTTAATGCTTTATTTAAATTACAGACAAACCAAGAAATAATACTAGTTATTATTTTTTTTCTCACTTCTGGAAAAAAAAAATTAATAAATATTTAGATGAAAATGAAAGAAAAAAAAATTAATAAATATTTGCAGATGTTTTTTTTCTTAAATAATTATTATTTACTTTCTTCTAAAATCGCTTGTCAATATAACAGACATTTGTCTTATTTGTTTAAATACAATAAATTGTATTAACACTTTGTTTTTATTGCACAATAAGTATAGCGACAACACCAATAATAATAATAATAAATAACATTTGACAATTTCTTTTTTTTTTTTTTTTTTTTTTTATCAAATTCCTTCTTCCCTTTCATTTTTTTTAATTAAAATAAAATAAAAGTATGAAAAAAAAATGCAATTTCAAAATATTTCACCCCACTGGCATTTGATGTATTTGCCTGTCAAATCGAAAAAAAAAAAAAAAAAAAAAAATCCATTTGATTATATCTTGTTTCTAGAAAATCCTTTTTTTCTGAACTTTTTAAACCCGAATGAACCTTTTTTAACCTGAATTTCTAGAAAAAAAAAAAAAAAAAAAAAAAAAAAAAAACATGAATGTATGATACAGTAGACTCGTAAAGTTTCATCTATAATACTTTCAAAACTTCTTATGACAGTTCGTCAACTATTAATTGCCAAATCATCTACAATTTTCTTTTTCTACTTAAAGTTGGAGGGAAAAAACTCTCAAATAAAAATAAAATCAAATTTACTGTGAAAGTACTTTGAAAAATGTTATGATAAGATTTAAGATAAATTTATCAATCATGCTTATCAAAATCATATTTAAAACTCGTTTTTCTTTAAAAACAAGTAATATAAAAATAAATTTTTAAAACCAATTCCTACTTTTTTTCATTATATTGCAGAAAGTCCTTTATAAATTAATTTTTTTATTTTTTTTTTTAAATTTATCTGGCACCATCTATTGGTAGATATATGCAACTTAAATCTAAAAAATATTAAAATTAATGAATTAAATTTATTTACTGAATTAATATTTGAAAAAAACTGTATTAACATCCAGTGCCATTCACTACAAGTTCAAAAAAAAAAAAAAAATGTATTTGAACTTGAGTGGTTGAATAAAAAGTATTTTATGAACGATTGAAAATTAGAACAAGATATATATAGGAGAGTGTGAGCTAATAGAAGGAATTGGAAAAAAAATTGTATTTATCTGTCCTTTTTTATTTAAGAATTCATCGTAAGTTATACAATATTTTAATTTATAAAATATTGGAAATTATTATATGTTTTATAGTTATTTTCTTTCTTTCGTACTATATTTTTGTATGTAAAAAAAAAATTCACCCAACATTAAATGTATCGCAATACTATTTAAATGCATGAAGCTTTTTGCCATTTTTCAATTTCTACTATTAGTTCACACACTCGCTATATATATCTTGTACAAATTTTTAATCGTTAATAAAATACTTTTTATTCCTCCACTCAAGTTCAAATACATTTTTTGAATTTGTAATGGATGATACTTGATGTTAATACAGTTTTTTATATATTAATTCATTAATTAAATTTAGTTAAATAAGTCGCATGTATTGCATGTACCATGTATCTTAAGTTGCATGTATCTACCAATAGATGGCGCCGGATGTAAAAGGAAAATTTAAACTTTATTTATAATGGACTTTTTGCAATATAGAGAAAAAAAAGTAGGAATTGACTTTAAAATTTTTTTCTATTACTTGCTTTTAATAGCATAAATGCAAAATATAAATAGTAATGTATAGAAGTGCTTTGTTTTTTTATTCTTCAAGTAAATATTTGATTAAAAAAAAATTAAATTTTAGTTGAAATTCAAAATTACTAAAGAAAAAATTTGAAATTTCATAAATTTACTTAATTTTATTTGTTTATCATGTATGACTCTATCATTATTCTGATATAAGGTTTATGAATTCTTTAAAAAAAGTTAATCTATAAAATAAATTGTTGTATGGATAAATGAAAACTAAAAAAGAGTAAGAGAAACACTGTTGAATTCTATTTCCATGTCATATATGAGTAATATATTTTTTGCTGGAAAGAATTAAAAACAAATATTGAATAAACCAATTATTTAAACCATTATTTTATGCAAACAAAACTTTTACACAAAACAACAACAACAACAACAACAAACAACAAACTTTGAAACAAAACTACTTTTTATGGAACAAAAGCAAATGCTTTATTGTAACAAAAACAATTGCAAAGTAGAGAATATAATTTTTAAATTACTGATTTAAAAACTAATTAAAATATAACATACAGTTAGAAGCCTTATATTTAAAAAAATTATAACAAAAATTTATTATTCGAAGAATAGAAAAAGTTGAATAGTTAACAAAAATAAATAAATAAATAAAAATAAAAACGCATGTCGACCGATCATGGATAACATTGAATTGTAAACATCTCGTTAAATGGCGTAAACAGACAAATCGATTACTTGTTATAGGGGTGGTAGTCAGATATACACGTCGCATTTCTGCTTAAAAAATAAAAGTATAATGGTTAGTGTGGAATTTGTTTTTCACCTTGTTTTTCTTTTAATATCGTGTAATGTAACATTTTAATTATTAAAAATCAAAATTATTTTTATTGCAATTAAGATCCCTTCTAAATATCATTTCTTCCATCCTATGAAATCACACATTTGAATCCGTCCGACTTGGCAGTTTGCCAGTTTTCCACATTATCGGTTGATCGGATTAGAGTAGGGTGGCCAACCTGTGGCCCGCATTAAATATTTTTTTTCCGGCCGTGAGATTTATCATACTTTTACAAAATATATTTATTTTATAATGGCCAAAGTAGTGAAAACCAATGTATTGAAAAAAATATATTATGTGTGCATCCATATATGGAAAGATTAACTGTCGAAATTATGAGAAAAAAATTAACTTTGATTTTAAAATAATATTCTTGTGAATATATGGAAGATATTGCCTGTTTTATTTATGAGTTTGCAGTTATGAGTTCGCAGAATAATCAAATTATATTCTGCGAACTCATGATGGAACATCTAATATAACAGGTTCTATGTTGCACATTAAGTGACTTCTGTGACCATCCCTAGATACGCACAGTCGATGATTGTTGATGGCAGCGCAAACCAGACTCTTAGTTGAAGTTGTTAATTCTTTTGGTTCAACTTACACCTGCGAATAATTTTTTGTTCTAAAACGAAATTGACTAAACACAAACTAGCTCAAACATAACGGACGCTAACATGCAACACCCATTGCGACGTGCAAATACCCAAATTGAGATCTATTTGCAAAAGCTAAGTGAAAGAGTGGAGAAACAAATATCGCACTAGTAAAATAAATATATTTTTTATATTTCATTTTTAGTGTTATTTATTTCTTTTACAATGCGCGTTTAGTATCGTTATTATTGTATTATCTATGTTTATATGTAAGAATAATAGTAAACACCAAAATAATAAATTATTATATTTCATTTTTTCACTCCAAAAAAAAATGTCTATAGTTGGTCTAAATTTAATATGGGGATATATAATGTAATAAGCGGCCTGCGGAGTTATGATGCATTTCCAAAGTGGCCAGCAAGATCATCTGGGTTGGCCACCCCTGGAGTAAGGTCTCATCTGGAATATTTCAAGGGCAATAACAACAACAACATTTTAATTCTCCAATAAATAAAAGCATCTTGAAATTATGATAAAGCTAAAATTTATCCACCATAAAAGAAATGCCTTATGCTATTCCCTGCCTTTACGGTATTATCATCATCATTATTATTATTTTTTTTTTTTGTATGAGAATATTTTTTTCCAACGGGGCAAAATACATAAACTGAGTTTACTTGTGCCCTACAAAAGTTCAATCCCCTCGTGACCTTCAAAAACTTCACCTTTTCTGTAAGACACCAGAACGTTTTCGGTAATGGCGCAGAGCATAATTCGGCGTGTCTTACCTAGCCAACCCACCTCTGAGAGAATAGAACCGAACCGTAGCTTCATTTAATGACCTTCATAGTCGTGTCAAAGGTCATAGATTGCTGGATTCTGGAATAGATATCACGGTATTATAACGGACGGCGCCATTATTTTTGTTCGCATTGCATACTTCCTGATGTTCTTTCTGGCAGTAAAGAACGAACGACTCTTTGACCGAATTCCCAACCTTAACTATTATTTTTATTTCTGGCATCTTATCTCCAAGGCGAATGTTTTGGGATTCAGAAATGATTAAGAATGCAAATGATTCGTACTTCAAACGGTAAACTTCATTAATTGCGAAATTATTTAATTCGTTTTCGTTTTTAATACGTTCCGGTAAGTAATGTTATCATAATAAATGGTTTTATAATAACAAAAAGGAAAAAAAAAATAATAATAAGATTCTAGAATATTATTGTCTCTGAAAATTGAAATTCCAAATTACAAGTAGAGAATTTATGGTTCGTTCCATTAATTTTGAATTCTTTTTTTTTTTTATTTCTTTCTTATTGTCTCCGTGTTTATGGAATTTTTTTAAGCAAAACAAAACGTTTTGGATATCAGTTTCGTGATGTGTTTTTACTAGGTTTATGAGAATTTACCGAGAACATTTACTCATTTCCCGAGAGCTTGGTTTATGACTTGTAAGGAAAACTCATAAACAAGCTCTCGGTAAATAATAATTTTATCATAAATAATAATAAGAAAAAGAATATATCAAATCTTTACTAAATCTGAAGTAGAACCAACTCTATAATCACAGAAGGATTCATGCCAAATAAAGAGAATGCACACTAGTTTTAGAAATTTTAGTCGTTAAAATCATAATTGGTATTTAAGAGAAATATCAATAATATTTTAATAAATATTAAATTATTATTATTATTATTATTATTAATATTAGTACAATCGCAGAATAGGGAACATTGGGATTTGGCGTCAAATATCTTTTTTTCGCCAAAAAGCGCCAAATCCCAATGGCTCCTCCTATTTTGTGATTTCGTCATAATGGTAATTAATTTATTAAAAATAGTTTTTTACTGAGTATACATATATGTTATTATTATATTCATATTGGCAATGGTAATCTGTACCATATACGTAGAAACGATTTATGCATTTTGTAAACTGATAAAACTAGTGTGTAGAGCCAACCAGAGAGCATAAAGCTCAAAATCATTTCAATACTGATATGTAATATATATATATATATATTTTCTAATGCAACTGGCAAACACTCAGACAGTTGTCTTTGATGCCTTAAGGAAAGCGCTGCACCGACACTACTCATTTAGCACTACGCAGGAGGTACGTGTAGCGTGAAGATAACCTAAGGACGCGGAGTAACAACACCCCGCAACGCTCTACGATCCTGTTAGACCGGGACCTACAGTTTAAAGTGGATTCCGAACCACTACAAACATCCATGGCACCGCCGGTACTGAAGTCGAAGCCTGTGTTACCGAGCGCCAGAGCACTAACCAATCTGCCATTCAGGCCCCTGTTATGTAATATACAATTGCAGATCTTAAATTAATTTTTTCCCCTCTTGCAATCTGTTACATCAATTTTTATACTGAAATAAACATTGTACAGATAAATAATTCTATTCACAAATTTTTTTACAGTTCGATTCGCACAATTTCACATTTAATGTGCTCACTCAAATTTTATTAATTGTTATATACCTCTGTAAAAAAAAAAAATTTATATAACAAAAGCAGATATTATAAATATCGAAATATCATTTGCTATACAAATATTTATATTCTAAAAATAATTCTCATTTTGGTTTATAATCTATTAATATCTTACTTAAAATTTAGTTTATATCACAGGAAAATAATTGCGCTCTATTGTAAACATAAGCCCAAACGAGTTCACATCTACTCACGCGGTTTCAAAATTGCTACCACAATTCATGGTTGCTTAGTTACTAATTTGGGAATGAAATCAATCAGCTAAATAACTAAATCCACTTAGCCACTAGATCAGATATCCCTAATAGCTACGTGTTAACTTCCCAGAAGTGATTATGAATTCAATGAGAGAGAAGTACAATATCAAGGGTAACTGGTAAGTAGAGATCAAGAACTTCCTCTTTAAAATCTTGAGCAATTCAGAAATTGCTATGTTCGTTCCAAAATCGGAACTTAATACCCCAAAGATGAGCATACTTGATGCAATGGTAATCCTCAAAAACAGCCTGAGGATGTTAGTTTTCGCAAAAGGAATTTTTGTTCCAACATATAATTATCAACTTATTGATTGATGAGATTTGTTTTGTAATTCTTGAGAAGTAACTATACTTATTTTTAGTTTCTAATCTCAGTAGAGTTATTTAAAAGAATTTGTACATTTTATGGAAGATTATAAGTTGTTTTTAAAGTCTTTCATCTTGTGTACGCGCCATACGAATTATTTTATTTTGGGACGTTAATAAATTTGTGTTGTATGTTTTTAAAAATTAGTGAATGATTTGAGTGTTTACATGTTATATATATGCACAATATTAAAGTATTATTTTAGTAGTTAAAGTATTATTTTTCGGTTACTTTTTTAAATTTGGAGACTGTCTACAATTCTTGAAATTGAGAAATTCTTGTATTTAAAAAATTAAAAATGTAATTATTTTTCATTTATTTTACTTATAATGTATAATTTTTTTAAAGAAAACAAACAAAGCTATTCTCATATTAAGATTTAGCCATAAAAAAGCAAAGTTAAAATGAGAATTTTTTTAAGGCGACATATAATTTTTTTTTTTTTTTTTTTTTTTTTTTTTTTTTTGTAAAAACAAATATAATATATATAAACTGTACTAATGATATAAGTTCTTTTCAACAATTTTCTTTTTTGTAATAAGAAAACTATTTTTATTTTTAAAAAAAAAGTTATTCGATGTTCCCTTAAAATCTTTTTATAACCCTTGTTATTTTAAATGTACGAAATTTAAATTCAATTAAAATTAAAATCAATATAAAAAATTTGTTGGGAAATTTATAAAAAGTTTAGTTAAGTGATGATTTTATGTAAATAGATTTTATATGTTCCTCTGAAAATATTTGCAACATTTCAAAAAAATTAATTTATTTTGTTCCCGCTGAAATGAGCTCTAGAGCGATTACACGAAGTATAATTCTTCTTAATTAAAATATGGCAACAGAACAAGCAGACGATATTCGAATTCTGAAAATAAAAATAAACTTAATGTTTGCGGATATGAGGTGTTAGTGTTCTTTAATAATTTATCAACATTACAAAAATTAATATTTATCACGTAAAAAGATAAAAGAAACCAACAGACGAGCATAAATTTCAAAGATAAATCAAAAATAATTGAAACTGCATATCAATGGAATCCGGTATTGACATTATTTTGATCGAATAAAAGTTAGTATTTTAATGATTTCGTGAATGAAAGAGAAAGAATATATTTTATTCAGTTTGTTCTACTGAATTTCAACAAGTGTTCTATTTCATCAAAGGTAAGATTGTGTTTACTTTTTTTTTTAGGAATTAGAAAAGACAAATATCTGAAATTAAAATTGAATGTATATGAATCAATATTCGAATCTAGTTCTGTAGATAAGATAGTAAACAATTTAACAAAAATCAAGAAAAATATTTAAGAATCGGAATATTCTAGAACAAAAAAATTAAACATTTCAAATTCAATCTTTATTGTTCCTGGAATATTTACTTTGTAACCGGTTTTGAATTTGCTGTCATCGTTTAAAGAATTTGGATGCAGTAGTTACATGTTTGTAATATTAAGAATTCGCAAGATGTTTAAATTGCCAGATACCTGTAATAACATCATTTGCCGATTTTTAAAGATTTTCTATGAAATATACAAATTTTAATCTGTTTTTAAGTATTGATAGCAAAATGGTTTTACGAATTTACGAGATACATTTATTTAAAATTGCTGCGTTTATTGACAACAAATCTTGATGAAAGAGGAGAATCCTTTTTTTTTTTTTTTTTTTTTTCCCCGATAAGTTATCAGTTTCAAACTCTGCAATTTTTTTTTTTTTCAATTTCTTTGAAGATTTGTAAATTGAGAGGGATACCGTATATTTCCGTGTATACATCATGAATTTTAAAACTTTATCTGAAATTAAATTGAGCGTATATCCGGATCAGCTAATGTCGTAAAATATTTTCTTTAAAAACCTAATATCTTCTATTAACTGGGCACAACATCGTTAAATTAGCACGTTTCTATTTCTTTAGTTTGTATTTCTTAAGTTTATGAAAAAAATTAATCTTAAATTAAATGAGTTATACTTTTTATGAAAATGATTTTGTGGTACTTACGTATTAACGGTACCTTGGCGACAGACTTGGCGTTTTTAAGTGTCGCCAATGGAACCCCTGCAGATTTGGCGGTTTTTCAGTGGCGCCAATACAGTAACCCCCTGCAGATTTGGAGCTTTTTAAGTGGCGGTAATCTTAACGGCTGTAGATTTGCTGCGTTTCGACGCCATATTGTTGTGATACGAAAATTGCCAGAAACGGAGCACGATGCAATTTTATTTTTCCAGGAGCGAAATATTTTACCAAAAAACAACGAAAATGTCCCATTCCCATGACATGAAACTTTATTTTGGTGAACGTGTTTTGAAAATGCAATCTCAGTCAATGTGCTCATCGTGTGAGATTCCGAAAAGACAAATGGTTTGAAGGAAGCAGAATTCCATTTCGTACAGCTTTGAGATTCATATACTGCTGGTGCGAGGAGTTGACGTCGATTAAATTTTGTGAAAAGCAACTTGATATATCGGATAAAAACTGTTATAGATTGGAACAATTACATGCGTGAATTATGTGTCTTGGATATGGTGAATAAACCAAAAAAAAAAAAAAAAAGGTAGGTGGACCAGATTGCATTGTGGAAATTGATGAAAGTTTGTTTACTAAACGTAAAAGTCGTTGTGGTCGGCATTTTTAAATCGTTTTGATTTTAAATGAAGTGTTTTATAAATTTTGTTTTGATTTTAAATGAAGTGTTTTATATATTTTATTGTTTTGATTTTAAATGAAGTGTTTTATATATTTTATTGTTTTGAATAAAAATATTTTGAAAGCGTTTTGATTGTTTTTTATGTGGATTGGCGCCACTTAAAAACCGCCAAATCTGTAGCGGCGATTGGCGCGTTTTCACTAATTGTCGTCAAGGTACCGTTAGTACCGATACCGTTAGTACCGAAGTACCGATTTTGTTTCATTTTCGAAATTCGTTATATTGCTGGTTTGTTGCGCCGTCGCCAAAATAAAAAAAAAAAAAAATTTGATGTTGGCGAAATTTTTGCTCAGCTAATGGAAAAAGGAACACCAGAAATAATAACAGAATATCATAAACATTTATCACATTCAAAATTAGAACATAATAAAATTATCGTATAATAACACAATTATCACATAAAAAAATATTTTAATCTTTTAACTTTTAAGTTTTTTTTTTATTTCTGCTAATATACCAGTTTTGAGTTTTGGGTAAATTTTTGAAGGGTCATTTTTAATTTTTTTATACACAGGTAATTTACGCTTCAAAATATATGTTGGATTTAATACATAAAATCTTTCAAAAAGGAATTCCGTGAAAATGTTTTTATTCGGTTTTTCAAAAGAGGGCAGATATGAATTCATAATGTATTTTATGTATTTTGTTAAAATTATAGTTTACGACTCAATTTTGCCATTTAAAAATGGCGCAAGCAAACAATTTGTTGCTACAAATTTAAATCAAAACAAACAGAATTGCAGATGAAGATAAAAACGCCAACTCTAGAACAAAGGGAAAACGGATGAAATAGCACGAGAAATTCGACCAAATCATAAAGGCTCGTGCCCACCGAGGCAAGAAGATGTAAGCGAAAAATTTGACCAATCACTAGCCTCACCACGTTCGCCTGAAACCGGTTTGCAATCCGCCGCTTGAGTTGACCAACTTTCAACTCGAGCGGAACTTCACTAGGCGTAATGCTATTTCTGACGTTTCGCTGTGAAGGGGTCGAAAAAATTTTCTCGCTTGCCTCTTGCATCTTCACGTCTCTCGCCCTCGGTGGGAACGAGCCTTAACATAGGGGTCGTTGGGATTCGACGACATTTTTCGGCCGCCAAGTGGGAGTATCTATTAATGCCTGATTGGCCAAGATTAATTACTTGGTTTATTTCAATTGCTATAATGTTCTAGAAGAATTAGAAACTTTTAATTTCAATAACGATTCATTACACTCTTTACCATTTCATGCGATTGTGGTTGTGGTATGTTGACCAAAGTGTTTCGATTAGCGATGTCTGGTATTCAAAAATTTTATTTTGAAACAAAGAATCCCAGCATTTCTTAAACTTTAAGGAATAGAGCTACAGCGGGGATTTGAATGTCAAAAATAGTTGAAAATTATTGATTGAAGGTTTGTTTGCTAAGAATGTCGTGTGTTCTCTTTGTGGAAAGGCTATGGTAATAACTTTTATGAAAAATAATATGGATATATCAGGAGATGCTTAGAGAAATTGAATGGTGTAGCACACAATGTGAAGAGATTCGTTGAAATTCGTAGTTCTTTAAATCAAAAATGAGTTTGTACAATAAATATGAGAATTACGAATGACTGATTTCTTAGGCATTCGATTGCGGATATAGCTGATGAGATTGAATGTGCGCTGAACACAGTGACTGTAGAGTTTTTGTAGAGAAATCTGCTGGGATGTCATTATGAAAGAGAACATTATTCTGGTCGGTATACAATCCAATGTTCAACAATGTGATCTACGCAATTTAATCCAGTATAATTTTTTTCCAATATACAGGGATAAATACATTTTCGCTAAAATTTTGCTTACATTTTCATAATATTTTGTTAATATTTTTCCATTAAACTTCTTAAAAAATTTCAAATTTTTTTTTAAAATTCAAATTCTGCTTCGCGAAATCGATCTTTTGTGGTAGGATTGCAATTCTCTTCATTTAGATTCGCACCTTGGCGTGCATTGGCGAAACACATTTTTGTCGCCAAATACTAAAGTCCCCTATTCTGCGATTTTACCGAAACTCGTAACATCTAACGTGAATTTAACCAGTTTGATGACGATTAAATATAATCCTGTAGCTCTAAAAAAAGGCAACTGAGAAGGTTTACCAAAACATTACTTTTGGTAGTAAACAGATCATATATAATCATTTCCATTTCAGTTAGATTTATGATGTGGCCCTTCGTTACTGCATCGCTCAGGCCTGACGATTCGTTAATTGTAAAGCGACTTGCTCCTAAATTATTCCCTGCTAAGATCACAGTCAGATTTAAATTGCAGATGCACATATTCATTGTACTATTAGAACAAATAGCCGAAACTGTGAACATTAATTTTGTCAAATATTTTTAAATTTTCAAAAATCAAAAAACTATTTGGTTGCAATTTTACTGTCTGATGATTACAAAAGTTTTCAAAATTATAACGCACGTAACTGTAACTGAGGTTGTCGTATTTTTGAAATGCTTATAAACATCGTACCACATTTTTGTACATCATCGCCTGTTTGGCGACTTCACGGAATTGAAGTCCTAACATAGAATTCAGCCATATATTTATTTAAAATATCACTTATAAAGTCGTTAAAATTAAAAATTCAATTTGATAATGTTGGTGGTTAAAGTAAATGCAAATATAATTAATATGCCTGAAATTACTTTTTTATTCAATACGTTTTTTATCCCTTAGTACAGTAAAACTGAATACCTTATTAATGTATCGCATCAAGTACAGGCAATTTATATTATTATTAAATTGCTCCCAGAATCAAAAACATTACGAAAGGGATCAAAGATATTGAAATGTTACATTAAAAACAGTTCAAATTTTAAATCTGATTTTCATGCGTGTGAGCTTTTATACTTACACTGTATTATTCTAAAACCAATCTTATTAGATTCATATACGTAAATCATTAAAAACAAGTAATATAAAAAAAAAAAAATTTAAAGTCAATTCCTTTTTTTTTCACTATATTGCAGAAAGTCCTTTATAAATAATTTTCATTAATTTTTTAAATTTATCTGGCGCCATCTATTGGTAGACATATGCGACTTAAATCTAAAAAAAACTAAAATTAAATAATTAAATGTAATTAATGAATTAATATTTGAAAAACTATTAACATCCAGTGTCATCCCCTCCAAGTTAAAAAAAAAAAAAATGTATTTGACCTTGAGTGGATGAATAAAAAGTATTTTATGAACGATTGAAAATTTGAACAAGATATATATAGGGAGAGTGTGACCTAACAGTAGAATTGAAAAAGGAATTGTAATTGTATTAGAAATTACACAATTACAGTTTCTTTTTTTTTGTAATGATTTACGTATTTTTGAATCTAATAAGATTGGTTTTAGAATAATATTCAACAAATAAAACAACGAAATTAGTTATGATTGAAAAATCATTCATTCATTACGATTCCAGTATTGAAAGCAATTGTTTCGCATACCGGAATCGTGATTATGGAATCTGATGTTTCTATCAAGGAGATGTTATGCTTGCCCTCTTAATGCAATTTCTATGTTTGCGAATGTGATTTAGGTGTTTATGAAACGAATTCCTTTTCTAAAACCATTGTGAATTGTGGAATAAAAGCATTGAAATTCTAAACTTTAAATAAAATAAAGCAAAGTTTTTAAAATATTTTTTTTTTTTTTTTTTTTTTTTGCAGATGCTATTATTTCAAAATAGAGAGCTTTTTGATAGTTTATTGAGTAGACTAAATTGAGTTTACATTAAGTATGCACAGACTTGTAAAACTGCAGGCCACACATATCCTGACAAGTTTAGGTACAACAATTAAATTAGATATTTTTTCATTTTCCATTTTCTAGGCATGATAGAAATTAACATAATAAAAAAATTCCTTCATTCAATCAGCATTTTTGAATGTGTTTCAATTTTTATTGTCACCAAGAAAAAAAAAAAAAAAAGTCAAATAATTTTTATTTATCGTTTTTTTCTTTTATATTCACATCTAAAAAAAAAAATCTCTTACTCTAAATAGTCTTGCTCGTGTTAAGGTACACGAACACCTTCGAAGGAATTTTTTAAAATATTGAAATTTTTTATCTTTTCACATTTTTGGATTGAATGTATCTAAAAACTAATGATTTCATAAAAAATTTTTTTTATTATTTTTAATTTTTATAAGGTAAAATAAGGGTAAAAATGGCCAAAAAGTGATACTGTTACAAAAACATGATAACTCAAAATCAAATCAATATTTTTTAAAATTCTAAGTTTGTATTTGTTTGTACTAACATTTTACAGGGAATAGACCTCTGGTAAAATAATATCTTTATTATTTATTATTTTGTACTAGTTTAAATGTGTTCAATACAAAATTTTCCAAAATTTGCATGTAATTTCAAGTTTAACAATTAAAAATAAAAATTATTTATGTAGCTAGAATCATTTCCAAGGTCTATTCCCTGTAAACATTTATTAAAACATATATACCAAGTTTTGTAGCATTTGATCAAAATCATTTGTGTTATGGTGTTCACATGAAAACAAAAAGCATAAAAATTCATTCTGAGAAAAGCTAAAAACAACATTTAATTAGAGATATTACTTTTAAAAATGTTGTAAATATATTAAAATGCCATTGAATTATCAAGTTCATGTTCTTATTTATTAAAAAATATGGTTTATTTCTCCTTAAAGCTCTAAAATTTGTCTGAGCTCTATTTTGAAGAAGTTAAATTTGCTCGATAAAAATATTTTTACAAATTCCTCCTATTGGTAAAAACTTTTAATATGAAATGTCCTGGATTTAAATATTTTGCCTTTTACAAGTGTTTTGATTAAATATATTAAAAACCTTTTGAATTTTACATAAAAATTATCAACTTTTTAACTATTTTTTATACAATTTATTCTTTAAAATATTAATAAAAATTGCAAAAATGTGATATTGTTTGATAATCAAAAATAAATAAATGAATAAAACATGAATAGTTTTTTCCTTTGTAAGTATTTTTATGTTGGGAATATCATTATGTAGGTAATATGCTATTTTTCAAATTTATATCTTAATTATTTATACATTTTTGTATGCTTAAATTTTGTCGACACAAACTTTTTTTTTTTTAAATTTACAAAAATTCTTAGTTTAACAACTAAAATAAAAATAATTTATGAATTTAAGATAATTTCCATGTTCTATTCCTTTCATACATTTAAAGAAAACTTTTACATGAAGTTTCAAAGCATTTAGAACAGAAATAGTGGTATTATCATGTTTTGAATGAATACAAAATGTATAAAAATTCAAATAAGAAATAATTAAAAACCTGCTTTTGAATGTAAATAAAAACAAATGTACATACATAAAAATGTTATTGAGCTTTAAATTCTCCTTTATTAATATAAACATTTATTTATTTGTTTTGTTTTCTTTAAATAACTTCCAATTTAAAAGTACTATTTATCAACATTTCTTCGACATTATTCAAATCCCTCAAATTTATAACTCTAATTCTGTGTTACTCAAATAACAAAAGTTTTTCAAATAAAATGCCCTTGATTTTCAACTTGCAACTCTTAAAATACCTATTATAGAATTTTAATGTTATCATTATATCAAATAATTGCAGAGTTTGCTTCATTTTCACTCTTTTAAAAAAATCCTTAAAATTCATCATCTTTCTTTTAAAATTATATTGTCTATATTCTATTATCTTGTAGCTCACATTTCATTTTAGAATTTGAATCAAATACAACACACAGTGTTTGAAATAACAGTTCACAACATATATTCTTTAAAAATGTTGACTAACTTTAAGCATAGAAAAGTTCAATGTTTTGATCCACAAACAGTTTGATTCACAACTTTTCATTCAATATATTTTTTATTCCAATTCAAATTCAAATTTATAAAGTCTCTTTTTTTCTTCAAACACAAATGTTTTATTATTTTATGATGAAAGAAATCACAAAAACAAAGGGAAAATTTAGTTACAGTATAGATTTGCATAAAAACATACAGCAGCAAATGTAAACAACAAATTTTCAGACAACTTGTAGCCAGATTATTTATCAGATTAAGTGATATCAATAATTTTAAGTTTTTTTTAAGTGATAAAAACATTATTTAATGGTTTTTATTTATATTAGAATAAGTTTTACAGTCAAAATTGTGGAAATAATGAAGGTAAACATATTGAAACTATCATTTCCTGTTACGAAAATCATACTTCCGGTTCAAAAATTCGTCTCCTAGGGAAGTTTAAACTAACACAACTCTTGTTCTAAAACAGATAGAAACAAACTGTAAAGATATTTAAAAAGCTTAAAATACAAGCTTTTCAACAATGTAAAAATTGTAAAATCGAAATTTTGGTCGAAAATCGCGTTTTTAAAGGTGTTCGTGTACCTTAATGAATTAGGTAGGGGGAAAAAAAACTCATTATTGTGGCAATAAATATTACAAATTAACATAAGTTTTCTCCCAGTTAAATTGTTGATTGCTGATAGCGAAAAATATTACACATATAATAATCTTCATACAATACACATATATGCAGTTTTTTAAAAAAGTTTACACTGAAACTTAAGAAAATAATAATTTTCTTTTAGACGTCCCCTGTTTCAAGGAATGATGCGTCTTTAAAAATTTCCTTTAAACACACTCACGAAATTCCAGAGTTGTACTTTAATCTTTAAAGATATTATTCAAGTTCTCCTTTGATTTTTGCGAAAGTTTCAGTGTTTAATACAAATGTTTATCTCATTCCTCAAATCCTACTATAATGCATTGACACTTTTGGGGAGGGATATATGTGTTGATCAAAGTATTCATTCAATGACATATTTAAAGATTGTAGTGTGGAGGTTGGGCAACCAGATTATAACTGGGCGTGGTTGGGTTGAGATACGTGAGGCATAGGATGGAAAACTCACAGCTTTATTTACATAAGCTCAAACACCACACACAAACAATAAGAGACAAAACCAAACATGCAATAATTAACAGATTTAAAGAGATAATTGTAGATTCCTGGGAGGAATCCACTTCTGAGCCGAAAACCCGAAACTCAGCTACGTGCAGGGTGCGCGAAATATACTTTCTCTCCGGGTGGGAGTCTGTAGGGCAATAATGGGTTAAATATATTTTCTCTCGGGATGAGAGACTATAAACTAAAGGTTCATCAGCGAAGGCGCAGGTTGCGCTGTACTTCTTCTCGGGTTAGAGTATTTCTCCTGAACGCCACAGGGGACACTCTATCCAGAGTGCTGGAGGAAGCACGGTTACAAAGTTAATTTTTGCTTTAATCAATTTTGAACCTAATAAAATTGTTCATAAGCTAAGATTTAAATTGATAATTGTAATTGCAATAAATTAGAAACCATTTAATATTCTGCTTAATCTAATTCCGAGAACTCCTACGCGATTTATATTTGATGTTGAGTATTTTTTATATGAAAAGAAAAGGCAAATATATATTTCAAATCAATCAATAAACAATTAAAAAAATGATTTTTTTGAATATTTTTTTAAATATCAGTCGCTTCGTTTTTCACTTATGCATCCCACATACAACTTACTAATGGCAATGACTGACATACAGTGGCTTCCCAGAAGCTCTTTAAGGGGAACTGTTCCGCATTTGCGTGTGTAAGGGAAAATCTATAAAAATCCACCAAGACATCCTGACTATCGATGGGATCCCGGCGGTGTCATGGATCTTTGTAGTGATTAGAATCCACATCAAACCGTAGATCCTAGTCTAATAGGATCGTAGAGCGTTGTGGGGGTAGTTTTACTCGCTTTCGTAGCATATTTTCAGTCTACACGCACACCCTGGGTAGTGCTAAATGAATAACAGCGGTGCAGCCCGTGCTTATGGCATAAAGATTAACTGTCTCTGTATTGTCAGTTGCATTAGAAAAAAATCCATCGATTGGAGATATTTTATACATTTTATCACAGTAGCCATCGAGTCTTCAGTTTTTTAAAAGCAGCAACTTCACAAAACAAGCTAGACGATTCAAAACTGGTCCATTTTGCATGCTAGTTGTGCACGATACCAGTAGGGTTGGAGGTGGCCAAACTAATGCGTTGGATATTTTGAATAATTCCAGTTAAAAAACAACAACCCTAGGTTGAAAACCTTCTTTTTCCGAAACCTGCATATAAAGCAATTTATCGCGTACTTTTCAAATATTCTGGTCAGGCCAAAGGGTTATAAACATACATTTTGGGAGAAAAAAAAAAAAATCAAATCTCATTTTGTTTACCTACTAAGTACTTCACCGAAATATTTATTTTTTTACATTTCCACTTCCTGTTAACTCTCCAAAACTCTTTTCTTCTTCTTCTGATACCTACAAGGTCTCCTTTTCACACAAGTGCTCTTTGCATGTAACTTTTCTTTGAGGAAAAAAAAAAAATGTGACCAGTATCCATCTATTTCTGTAGGGCAAAATTTAGCAACTGGAACTCCAAGAACTTCTTCTGACCTCTAAGTTTACTTGATGACTGAGACTTCTCAATGATACGGAATTCTACTTCTTTTTTCTTTTATGTTCTCTCGTGTTATCGAAGAAGAAGATGTGCAGTTCTTCCTTGAAGGAGAGATTTTAACGGTGGTAAAAACCTTATGAGTTTAAATGTCGCTACACGATTAGTATTCAGGTGGTTGCGGCACCTTTTATGGCTCTTCCTTGCAGAAATGGAAACTTTTATTTTTGACCTAACGTAATAACGCTCTCCATTTAAAAGCTTAATATAAGGTTTCTATGCGTGTTGAAATCGGTTATTACATAACCGGTTCAGGTTTCATAAGAAGACCAGAGGAATATTATTAAATTCAGATCTAAACTTTTTTTTTCTGGTCAATGATAGCGTATGTTATCATAGTTAAATGACTATCTATTAAAGGGAGGTACTTTTCTTAGATTTATTCGGTTCCTTGATAAAGTCTGTAATTATTCTAATACATGTCGTATAATCGTGGACTTTTGCTTTTGTGATAAATCTGTATGACGTGTCATCAGGGCTGGATTTTCCTATAGGCTAACTAGGCTTCAGCCTAGAACCTCAAGATAAAAAGGGGCCTACATTCAAATTGTTAGTAAAATTAAAATTACGCTATTCTAAAAACAGGGAGGTGAAAGGGCCTCATAAGTGGAATGGCCTAGGGCCTCTTTTCATCTAAATCCGGCCCTGCGTGCCATTATGTATTTGAAGAGGCCGATCCTTCTCAAAGTTATTGCATGTTCCGAAAAAGTATATTAAAAATTCTATGAATAAAAAATTATCAAAATACAGTTTGTTCTGGAAATTAATAGAGTTTTTGCATACCGTGTTTTTTTATCATCCGATATTTTTCTCCTAGCGCGCATGCTCATAGGAAATTGCGCATGCGCATCTGTAATATCTATGAGCATGTGCGCTAGGGAGAAAAAAATATCGGACGATAAAAATACGGTATGCAAAAACTCTCTAATATAATTTTATTAGACGGAATTTTTATTTCTTGTGTAAGATATTGGTGCCTGGTGGATAATGAGCTGGGTTTCTGAAAAGATGGAGCAGACTCGCTGACTCGAAATCCAACAGAAGTTCCTCAGCTGAAAGTTCGTCTTTTCTGGGGATGGTCACATTAAATATGTTAACCGGAACGACATTTCACTAGTTTCAGGAGGTGGAAGAAGGGTGAAAAACCTCCCAAATACTGCCTCTGTATGCGCTTGTTCCAAAATTACATTGGTATCAACAAGTTGAAACGCTTTGAGGCAATGAATCTGATTCGTGACATCAACTCCGCTGTAAACCTGATTCATGAGAGTAACTCCTCTGAGAATTGGCGGCCTGGTGGCCAAGTGACTAGCGCTCTGGTCTTTGGTATCCCAGGTTTCAGGTTCGAATCTTGGCGGTTACATGGATGTTTGTTGGTGGTCGGAATCCACGTTAAACTGTAAGTCCCGGTCTGTTTAGCCTAAAGTGTGCATAAGATGACCGTAGAGCGGCAAACCAAACCTCTGAGAATCTGACTAGCGATACAAATTCCCTGATGGATCTAACTCGTGAAACCAACTCCACGATGAATCTGACTCGTGACGCCAACTCTGTGATGTTTCTGACTCGTGACACAAATTTCGGTGTGAATCTGAGTCGTGATAGAAATTCCTCTCTGCATCTAACTTGTGACACAAATTCCGCTCTGGATCTAACTCATGAAATCTATTTCACGATGTATCCGACTCGTGACACCAACTCCGCTGTGAATATGACTCAGGACGCCAATTCCGTGATGTATCTGACTCGTGACACTAATACCGCTGTAAATCTGACTCGTGACGCCAATTTTGCGATGGATCTAACTCGTGAAATTAATTCTATGATGGATCTGACACGTGAAACCAATTCCATGATGGATCTGACTCGTGACACCAACTATGCTGTTAATCAGACTCGGGACGCCAACTCCGTTATGAATCTGACTTTTGCCATCAACTCGAATACATAATAGGTCCATTTTTTTATTGAATGTGCGACTGCTGTTAATCTGTGCTTAACTGCAAGGTGTTGTCTTCTTTTTCTGTTCTAATAAATTCACACTTCCAGTTGATATATATAAAGTATTTATTCACATTCCAACAATACGTATTTTTTTTGCAACTGCCCGTCAACCACACTCGCGTTCCTTCTACTGCCCTTGCTGTTACATTTTTTCATCCCCGTATAAGCATTCGCCTTATATGGAGTTACAGGAGGAGGAGTTATGGCAGAGCCTCTTGGTCGTGGCGCCTTCTATTGTCATTCACAATGACAAATAGTTTACAAAGGGCACCCCATATTGAATATATTTTGACTTACGTACCACTGACGATTGTGGCAAATACTATTCGAATATACATATTCTTCGATACTGATTCGAAGCAGTTCGTGCTTATAAAATCCCTTTCCATCGAGTTAAATAAGATTACAAATGTAATATTCCAGTAGGTCAGCTCTATGGCATGGCTTTTTAATTTTGTGATGGTGTTAATTTTTTTTACTCTTTTTTTTTTTTTTTGTATAAAAATATTTTTGTATTATTATAATTTTTTTTTTGTCATAAGAAATTTGCATTTATTCAGGCACAGTAACAGTAAAATATTACATAAAATATACATCGTAATTTTTATCCCTATCTTAGCTTAGTTTATTGTCATTCTGCTTTACTATTTACCTAAAATTTTGAAATGCGATAAAAGAAGAATAGGGGGAAAGAAACCAGCCCAAAAATACGATAAATATTTCATGTTCATAAATTAAATAATTATTTTCAAAAAATATCACAATTTTTAAAATTTTTAGTAAACATCTATAAAAAGAGAATTTTAAAATATTTATTGTCATGTAATTAAACAGAACAGTACTCATTTAATATTATATATTAAAGACTGCATTACCCTAATCAAAGATGAACAAAAAAGATTACTATGCATTATTTACTGATATACACTCAAGAGCCAAAACATTATGACCACCTGTCAATAACGTTTTGGGCCACCTTTGGCGCCAACACAGCTTCAACCCGCCTTGGCATGGAGGCCACAAGTCCTTGGTAGATGGCCGGAGACAGATTGTACCAGATGTTTAAGCAATGGTCACGCAAATCCGAGATATTGCGAATTGGTGGTCTTTGAACTCTGAGCTGCCATCCCAGGACATCCCAAATGTGTTCTATCGGATTGACATCCGGTGAGTTAGGCGGCCGGGACATTAACTGGAATTCAGCATTATGTTCCTGGAAGCACTCCAACACAATTTTAGCCTTGTGACAATGGGCGTTGTCCTGTTGGAACATTCCATTTCCAGCTGGAAAAACAGAGGCCATGTAAGGGTGCAACTGGTCCGCAATGATGTTCAGATACCCTGTAGCATTCATGGTCTGCTCTACCACAACCACGGGTCCCAGAGACGCCCAAGAGAACGTCCCCAAAAGTATAATACCGCCACCACCGGCCTGTGTATGACCTACTATACATTGAGGGAGCAACTGTTCGCCTGGAAGACGGCGTATCCTGACACGGCCATCGGCGTGATGAATGATAAACCGTGATTCATCTGACCAGGCAACTCTCTCCCACTGATCCATGGACCAGTCACGATGTTCCCGGGCCCAGCGCAGACGCAGTTGGCGATGACGCTTGGTCAGCAAAGGCACACGAGGGGGACGTTTGCTGCGTAGCCCCATATCCAACAGTGTCCGCTGAATAGTGTGCTCCTATACTATTCTACTTGGCCCTGCATTGTATTGGGCTGTCAGCTGAGCCACTGTCTGGCTCCGGTTTTGCTTCACCATGCAAGACAGTCTCCGACGACCTTTTTCTTTGATAGCGTGGGGACGTCCAACACCATGTCGTCTACTGATGGTTTCACCGTCATTCATCTACTTTGCATAAGTACTAACAACTGTAGATCGCGAACAACCCACGAGTCGTGCAGTCTCGGAAGTACTTGTTCCGAGCCTTCGAGCCATTACAATCTGCCCGCTATCAAAGTCGCTTAGATCCGCAGCCTTTCCCATCACACACAGAAGTAAGCGAAAGAATGATTCTTCAGACTCTCCAGCAGCAGTTAAATACCACTTCCACCTGATCACGTGCCTTCCACGTCATCCAGGTAAGTTCATTGCAAAATGTAGGGGTGGTCATAATGTTTTGGCTCTTGAGTGTATGCTTGTATGAAAATAATAAAAAATGTAATATAAACAGTTGCTATCGTTACTGCTTAACAATAATAAAATGAAATATAATTTTTAATAGGTGACTCATTGGTAAAGTGCACAGTTAGCTTGTATTCGTTGGTGCATGATGTATTACTATCATTGCATTGTATAATTCATAGCGGAGTATAAGATTACCGATTATTAAGATTAAGCGGCGATTACCGCCTGTAGTCATCAGGTGAAATGATATATCATATACCAATCATTACCAATTCAATACCAATTTATTCATATACCAATCAATCAAAAAATCACATTTCTATTTTAAAAATAAGTACTGTGAAAACAAAAGACATGATATTTTTCCGACGATTTTAAGCTACGTATTTGTTAAAGAGATGATTACTACATTTAATAATTAATATGGATTCCTGTACAGTGTTTTTAATACTTATTTGTAATCTAATTGATGTATTTGTTCATTACCCTTTCATCCACTTACACGTACCGATATTAGAAATATCGGTACTTTATTTATTTTTGAAAAGTTCGACACATTTCCATCGTCGACAACTGTTACGTTTTTTCCTTTATTTTTAGAAGATTGTTTATTTTTCTCCCACAAAAATTTCAGAAAAAGCATGTTCTTTATTAATTAGGAGGGGGTTTTATAGAATTGATTTTTATGAAATTTAGAGAATATTTGATTTAGTTTGTCGCTTCAAGGTCATTTTTTACACACTTTAGGCTAATTAGACTGAGACCTACAGTTTAACGTTGGTTTCAAACCACTAATAAACACCCATGCCAACTCCAGGATTCGAACCTGAAGCCTGAGATATCAAAGGCCAGAGTGCTAGCCAATTGACCATCAGGCCGCGAAACTTCAGGAGACAAAATGTCCGCAGACTATAATCATAACTAAGAAATTCTAAGGTGTTTAACTATAATCCGCTTATTATAGGCAAAAAATCACTGTAATTACTACTGAAAACACTCCCTCCCGAGTGGTTATGCCCTACCAACATCATCCGTCTATGAATTGTCCCTGAAATACGAGGCTTACCATAGCGATTAAAATAAAAAAAAAATACTACAGCCTCTCGTTATGCCAAGATACAAAGAAAAACACTGGAAGCGCAGAACAACAAGCCGCTTTTTAAATGTTCCATAGCATTTTCGCCTGTAAGCATGCAAAATATCCAAAGCATGAACCTATCGAGGGGTTACTTTAACATGTACATAATTTTGGCTCAATTCAGTGCTTGACTTGAACTCATGATTTGATGAAAACAAAAATAAAGTCTCATGATTTGATGTCATTCCAGTAATAATTTGTATTAGGTTGGAATCGTTTCTTACCTTGAAAAGGAAAAAAAAAAAAGAGCCTATCTTCAACTCAGCGGGGTGTTGAATGCAGCAATGAACAAATGGTGCAATTTTGTAACGACAACCACCTCATTAAAGTTTGAAAGTTTCATTAACTCGAACCCACTTGCATACCGCCTCAGGGAGTGCTTGTTCCTAATTACAGTAGCACCGTAATGACTGTACTATCCCCTGGAGTGCTCTTGAGTAATGCTGAATCTGCTACATCAGATAAAGGACGTTAAATAAACGGAACGATCTATGTTGAGTCTGTAAACTAAATTAACAAACTTAAAGAGGTGTAACATTTTATTTGTATGCAAGTAAAAGTGTGCAATGAAAGTCTGTTTAAAAACTGCATGCACAGTGATACCTTACATAGACCAGATAACGGATTTTCAGTACTGTTTTAAATAGGGCTAATCTAGAAACTAAGTATATGCAAAAACTGATAAATGTTTTTAAAATGAAGGTCTCTCCGTTTTCCAATAATCAACATGAGATTAAATTCAAATGTCTTTATTAAAACTGAATACGTGCGAAGAAAATTCATTTTTTTTTGTTCTTTAAAAATTTCAATTTTCCCTTCTTCTCACATTTTCTTTTTTTCTCTCTTGGTGAATTTTTTTAGTACAGGCCCACTGCATTGTTCATCGTTTGTTTTAAATTGAAAGGCTACATTCACTATTGGGATCAACGCGCATGATATGCTGTGATAAATTTTCGACACATCCAGCCAATCATTTAACATTAAAGATTTCAAACGTGTATTGGTTACACATGTATACACAATATGCCATAATTTATACATTAAAAACGTCGAAAGGGTTCGAAAGCAACAGTACCGCATATATATATTTCTTCAACGGCGCAACAGCATATTTCGAGACAGGAGGTGTTTTTAATATGCTTTTATTAGTTTCACCTGTATGTTTGTTTGTTTGTAACTGGCTCTTTGGGCACGATTTTGCCCTACTTTAAGCGTTGTAAGATTTAATTTAAACGCTGTAGACTTATCAAGGACCGACGACACTAAAATATTTTTGATAAGTTTATTATCTCATCATGATTAGGATCGCCAGGATTTGTGATTTTATTTTTAACTCATGTAGAACGAAAGTACCTAAGACATTCAAACCTGCGTGGGCCAGTGGCACAACGAATAACGCGCCTGACAACGGATCAGGAGATTCCCTGTTCGAATCCTGGCTGGCTTGACATATTCGCATTTAGCATTTATGTTACTCACAATTAAATTATTGTAAGAACTATAGTTCCAGTCCTCCGTACCGGGACCTCATTTAAATATTATAATTTAAAAACACTAAAAAACACGCTTTTAGAGTTAATCAAACTAAAAAGTAAAAAATAATTGTTAACATAAGAATAAAATGAACGTCACTGTTCTAAAAAGCGTGGGGTGCTTTGTATGACATTTTTAAACTATCTATGCATTTCGGAATGAAACTAGTGAAAAATTATGACCATTCATATCGTGCACCCCACGCTTTTAGAACAGTTAGAACAGTGACATTCATTTACTCGTCAGTAATTTTATTCCTACGTTAACAATTATTTTTACTTTTTAGTTAGATTAACTCTAAAACCGTGTTTTTTATTTTTAAACTATACTTTCCTACAAGTAGAATAGGCAGCCTTACGCCCAACGCTTGGCTACAATCATGTTAGACTGGGACCTATGGTTTCAAGTGGATTCCGAATCACTACAAACGTCGATGGAACCGACTGGACTGGAACCTGATACTTCTGGCACCGAGCGCCTCAATCATCAGGCACACATATATATATATATATACAAAAGAATGAAATTTCATACCACATAACTTAAAATATTTTTAAGATTTAAAACCGAACTCAAGTGAATTTATACTACGGAAGCGGATTATGTGACTTATTACTATATATAGTTAGGCCCGAACATAATACACATAAACATTACGTTTTATGAGGTCGTCAAAAGGCTAACAATAAAGTTAATGGTATACATAGCTAATGAATATGACTGTAAAATATGGGCGAAGATTTGAGTTTCGGACTTTCATGTAATGGAAAAGCTATGATGTTGATACATTCTGAATGGAATTTATACTTATTGATGAAAGCAACTTGAAAGTGGCACATAGAAGAAAGTTCAATTTGTCATTTAACCAAAATTCTTAAAGGGCTGGAGTAGAATAACAAATGAATGTTGTTGATAAAAGTTCAAAAGAAACTTTTACTGAAACTTCCGTTTAGAAAACCGACTGCAGTACAATTTTTATCTGCTATTCTAACATTCCTGTTTTTAATTGAATTTGATCGATATGCTTGTATTACAACGATCCATTTCTGTTTCATGGTCTATTGTGACTAAATGAATTTGAATTTTTCATATTCATGCATTACAATGCTTCAAAGATTATGTGGGGCTGTTGAACATTCTTGTGGTTATTGAACCTAGTTGATTTCGTAATATAGCGATAAGATTGATTATTATACAATGATAAGTTTGATCACTATGTAGATATTTTTGAAAGGCGCTGTGAAAGCAGATATATAACCGTGGTGTTTATTTTTGTCTAATGAAAACAGCATGTTTGCATATAATAAATTGAAACTCGTTGGCAAAATTCAATAATGAACTTCTGTATTTCAATATAAAATAATAAATAAACTCTCTTGATTAACTGCTTCTGTCACGATATATGACAGCATGATTGTTTTTAAATCTCTATCGAAATAATTGTTTAAACCTGTTTAAATCTCAAAACAAAACCATCTATTGGATTTTGTTCCAGCAACATCTAAATCTGTTCTATCTGCCTAAATACAATTGTTTAATGTTTTTTATAAAAGATTATAAAGATTTTTTGAACATACAAAATTTTTAATTTTACTATAATAATGTTTTTCTATTCTTCTAAACTCTAGCGTTGTTTTTATTAGAAGTTGTTTTACGCTTTTGAAACGCCTGTTTTACGATTTTTTACGCCTTTAATAGTCAACACTGAACTTGGAAAATAAATTTTCCTCAAAAGAAAATAAATAAATTTAATGAATTATAAGGTACTATTGCTTAAACAATTTTTTTTGTTATCATTGCTTAGATATACTAAGCCTAGTAAGCATGAAATTATTTTTATAACAAAGAAATGAAAAAAAACACTGGATGGTGAACTTTAAAGTGTTCTGCCATCATTTAAGTAAACAGGAAATCACGATAATGTTATTATTCACTCACACATTCATAATCCTCTACAGAAAGAAAGGAAGTGTTATGAGCAAATAAAATGTAATGTGAAAATACTAGATTCGCAAATTTCCAAAAAAGTAAACAATTTTAGATCCGCAAATTTTGTTCATATATCATTTTGAAAGAATAATTGAATCAAATTTGGTTTTTGTGACGATTGAGCATTGCTTTATTTTCCTTATAGTTAAAGACTCGTATTCAGTGACGAATTTAGGCTTAGCCCCGCGAGGCCGGGCCTAGGGCGCCAAAATTTTCGAGGCGGTAAAAATTTGAAATCGATTTCGTTTTTATCAAGTGTAAGATCGAATTCTAATGCTTCTTTTCTTGCTTTGGCAACCTCAAGACGTCAATATTTAAAGGGTAGAATTATTTTTTAAAATAATTAATCGTGCAAGTAGTAAAATTTAAAATATCAATAAATAGGTACAAAAAAAATTTTCGTTAAATATAGCATTTATCGATTGACGTTAGATTTTTCAAAAAGTTGTCTTAAAAAATCTAAATGTAGCGTTTTGTTTGCTCGTCATTATAACACAAAATATTAATTCATCCCTATTTAATTATATCTCTGTCCAGTTACTCCAAAACTTGATTATTTTTCTTTTAATCTCGCATAAAAATTTAATAGTTTTACGTAATGTGAGGCATTTTTAAAGATTACCATGATCAATTTAGAAAGGTTGTACTAGAACTTGGAAAATCACAAAAATATAAATAAATAGGCCTCGAAACATAAATTAAATGAGTCAATTTATCTGATTAATAAAACAAATTGATAACTATTTTTAATAACATCGCAAAGAATAATTTTGAAATGGAATTCCAAATTATCATATTATGTATGAAGCTTTTCGTTTTATAATCAAGAAAATTATTTTTATGATTATATTTTTGTTGATGTGAAGCATTGTGTTCTAATAAAGAGCGTAATTTACGTCGTTTTTAAGCAGCATAATTGGATAGTAACAGCATATAGTGATTTTGGATAGAGATTTGGACAAATAGAGACGGTTTTGGATCGATCTGCAGAAAAATTCTCATGCATTGAAAAAAAACTTTGAATCAATTTTGACGAAGCTTTGATATATTTCGAAGTCACCATCTTTTGGATTAATCTTCTGCTTTTTTAGAGAAGTTTCTAAAGTGAGTAAGTTAATGATTTTTTTCTTTTTCAATTCCTATTATTAGCTCACACTCTCCCTATATATATCTTGTTCAAATTTTCAATCATTCATAAAATACTTTTTATTCATCCACTCAAGTTCAAATACATCTTTTTTTAACTTGTAGTGGATGACACTTGATGTTAATACACTTTTTTTCAAATATTAATTAATTCATTAAATTTAATCAATTAATTTTAATATTTTTAGATTTAAGTTGCATATATCTACCAATAGATGGCGCCAGATAAATTTAAAAAAATGAATAAAAATTAATTTATAAAGGACTTTCTGCAATATAATGATATTTAGCAGGATATAAATTTAGGAATAAATACCGTCAGTGGCGAAGCGTGTAGATCGCTGGAAATTTTTTTTTCTTTTTTTCATTCTGAGTTCTAGTCTCAATCAAGGAGGGAACAAAATGGAAAGTGAAACGTGAATAAATTAGTGAGAGAGAGAGTGAGAGAGAGAGAGAGAGAGAGAAAGTGTGTGTGAGAGAGAGAGAGAGAGAATTTTTTCCTTAAAAAAAATGAATGAAAATTATTTGTAAAAAAAACTTTTTGCAATATAGTGAAAAAAACGTAGGAATTGACTTAAAATTTTTTATTTTTTTTAATATTACTTGTTTCAGTCTTTTTTCATGCATGTTTCTTTGAAACTTTTCATTTACTTTTCAGCAGTTTCATTTGTTTTTAAACATCAAAGTCGTCGTAAAACGATTATTGATTTCTGTTTTTTACAAATTTTTAACCCCTTATTGCTCATTAAATTTATATTATTATGGTCTTTATAACAGGACTTCTCAAACTTTAAAGAGCTCACAGGGAGGGGAAAGGAGGGGGGTGATACTTCTATAAACCGTTTCAGATCCTTGTATTTATACCAAACGCGATGCATACCAAACGAGTTTTGCCCATAATAAATAATGGCAAAATAATTAATTCTTTCTTTTAGAAAAGACTTCATTCAATTCCTACTATTAGCTCACATTCTCCCTATATATATCTTGTTCAAATTTTTAATCGTTCATAAAATACTTTTTATTCATCCACTCAAGTTCAAATGCATTTTTTTGAACTTGTAGTGGATGACACTGATGTTAATACAGGTTTCTCAAATTCAGTAATTACATTTAATTACATATTTTTAGTTTTTTTTAGAATTAAGTTGCATATATCTACCAATAGATGGAGCCAGATAACCTTAAAAAATGAATGAAAATTATTTGTAAAAGGACTTTCTGCAATAGAGTGAAAAAAAAAGTAGGAATTGACTTTAAAAAAATTTTTTTTTATATTACTTGTTCTGTAGGAAGTAATGACAAGCCGTATAGTTTCATAATATGTAGCTGAACTAACGTATTCATATCTATTGGTGGAGATCTTTTGAAAAACAGCGGCGAAGGGCACGATCTCTGAATACACCATCGGTTGGAGCTCCCTTGTTACTAGAGTATTTGGTTTACAATTTGTCATTGATTTGTTAATTAGTGATTTAATTAAACTAGAGGAACTCGGAGATTAATAAATTAATTGAACTGAGGAACATAGTCATTAAATAAATTAATGAACTGAGTCACTGAACTGAGGAACATAGTCATTAAATAAATTAATTGAAAGGAGCATTAGTAACTAAATAAATTAATTGAACTGAGGAACATATCCACTAAATAAATTAATTGAACTGAGGAACATAGTCACTAAATAAAATTAATTGAACTGAGGAACATAATCACTAAATAAATTAAGTGAACTGATGAACATAGTCACTAAATAAATTAATGGAACTGATGATCATGTCATTAAATAAATTAATTGAACTGAGGAACATAGTCACTAAATAAATTAATTGAACTGATGAACATAGTCACTAAATAAATTAATTGAACTGAGGAACATAGTCATTAAATAAATTAATTGAACTGAGGAACATAGTCATTAAATAAATTAATTGAACGGAAGGAGACTGAATTAAATGGACTGATGGATTGAACTGAGGGGACATTCAGAAACATTGATGTGAAATTAATTAGACTGAGAGACATGGGATTGTAAACAGTTGAACTGAGCATGTTCGATTTAAGATCCAACAAACTAATAAAAAAAAAGTTCTCCGTATTAACCAGAATTTAATTGGAATTTTAAATCTATTGCCTGACATCATCATCCATTTGGTTTTTAAGAGAGAATAGAAAGAGCAAAACAATCCTTTCCTCTACATTTTCTTGTTGCTACATTGACCCATCGGAAGTGAAAGTGATTAATTATCATTGTAAAGGGAGAGTGATTTTGGATAGAGATTTGGATAAATAGAGATGGATTTAGATGAATAGATCATCTGCATAAAAATTGTCAAGTATTGAAAACAGTTTGAATCAGCTTTGACATATTTTGAAGTCACCATCTTTTGGATTAATCTTCTGCTTTTTTAAAGAATTTTCTAAAATGTGTAGGGTATTGATTTTTCTTTTTCAATTCCTTCTATTAGCTCACACTCTCCTATATATATATATATATATCTTGTTCAAATTTTCAATCGTTCATAAAACACATTTTATTCATCGAGTTCTATTACAGTTTTTCGAACTTGTAGTTGATGACATTGAATGTTAATACAGTTTTTCAAATGTTAATTCAGTAATGAAATTTAATTAATTAATTTTAGTTTTTACATTTAAGTTGCATATACCTACCAATAGATGGCGCCAGATAAACTTAAAAAATAAATTAAAATTATTTATAAAGGACTTTCTGCAATATAGTGAAAAAAAGTAGGAATTGCCTTTAAAAAATTTTTTTTTTATTACTTGTTTATCAATCTTTTTTTTTCATGCATTGGGTGCATGTTTAAAACTCTTCATTTACTTTTCACTTAATATTAAGAGTTTGGGTTGTCACTCTACGGTCATCTTGTGCACACGAGTGCTAAATAGGCCGGGATAACGGGGATTCTGAGCCATTAACAAACATCCATGCCACCGCCAGGATTCGAACCTGAAGCCTGTGATACCAAAGACCAGAGCGCCTGCCACTTAGCCATCAGGCCGCTAATATAAGGGAGTTTCATTACAAAAATATCGATTCGTTTGTTTCTATTGATTAATTGTTCGTGTAAATGAAATTTTTTTCTAAGATGACCACTTAATTCGACATTTTTTATTTACAAATTAGGATTATTATTATTTTTTACAAATTAGGATTATTATTATTATTATAATTTTCTTAAATCTGTTATTAAAAATATATACAGTTTTAATTTTATATTTGTTAGTGCAACTTTTGTATATATTTTTATTTTTAACTATCAGTCTTTATTATCCGTTTTCAATGTGCCTTGATATTTATTATTGGACTTAGTAGCACAGAGGGCGAAATAAGTAATGACAATGTCCAAAGAGTAAGACCTATTTTCAATTTAAATTTCCCGGCCATATTGTATTTCATTTTTTTTTTTTTTTTAGGTTGTTGGCACTGTCCTTGACATCTGTGTGAAATTTGACGTCAAAATATTCATTAGTGTTTGAGTTACGCCTGGCTTTCTGAGACGCTAAAACTGATTCCGGCGATTTTTAAATGTCTGGATTCATTGAGCAAAAAGAACTTGCATTTAATTTTATTTGCGGCGGGAATATTCGTGTGTGGAAACGCATAGAATGTTGCAGAAGGCATTCATTGACATTCCTATATTGGAAAGAAATGTTTAGAATTGGTATAAACAGTTCAAAGAAGGCAGAGAACGCGTTAAATGAAACCCATATCGTTCCACAAACCACCGTATTCACCGCATGCGATTTCTGGCTAAACTCAAAAGACCACTCCGGGGACACCGTTTTGAGTCGATTGAGGAGATTCAACGTAAATCGGCGTGCGCTTGAAGGCCATCCCTGCCAATGACTTTTTAGCATGCGTTGAGAATTGGAAAAAAAGTTGGCATAATTGCATTGTGTCCGGAGTGGATTACTTTGAAAGCGATGAAATAAATTTGGAAGAATAAATAAAGAGTTTTTTGAAAAAAAAAATAATTGTCTAACCTTTTGAGCACAGTAGTATTTATGCATAATGAAATGCAGTTCATTAGACATCGAACAACTTCGCTTTTCTAGATCGACAAAAAGTCAAAGGTACTTTTAGTATTCTCTGATTTTAATGACATGAGAAATAGAAATCACTCTCATCACAAATAATAACGACAATACGAAAGTTAATCACTTTTTCAACAGGCTTTCACTAAGAGCAATACCAGATGACCGAACAGCAAAGTTTTCTTCAAAAATCCTATAATCATCGTTCTCTTTTTTTTTTTAATGTTATATGGATCACTTAACGATCGTGCCGTTTTTTTTCCCTAGTTACCAACATCAAAGAAGTAAAATAAAATTAAAAAAAAAAAAAAACAACCTTTGTTTACCTTTTGCAGTCAATTTTATTTACCTGAAGTTGGAGGAACTCTTTATGGCACAAACTGCTGTGCCCCTCGTGAGGGAAGAACTGAGGAATTTAGTGCCTGTCGAAATTGCTGTTATTAACCAAAAAACTCCCCATTGTTCTTTGCAGAAGTCGTTGGCTTCTTGTAGGTTGGAAAGGGCTTAATTGCTCACCAATGGTAAACTGTCCAGGATGTCAACGGTGGGTATTTTACTTTAATGATTTTCTTTGATGAACTGACCGGAAGTAAATCGATGGAGATGCCAGTTGACCAAGCCTAATAATCAGTTCTTATTCTGAGAAAATCCTGGTCCTTCACCTTTTTTTTTTTTTTTGTTGAGAATTCTACCGTTCTGTTGAGTATGATAGTTTTCCCGCTACTGTGCTGTGGTATTTTTATAGATATTTTTTTTTTCGAAATAGCACTTCAAAGATGTTATCGCACAAATGATCTCTCGGAGCATTGTTATTTCACCATTATAGCAAGAAAATTGGTAACGGAAAAGTGAGTTATTGTTGAGTTTAAAGCATATATACAAGTATGAAATTTCGTATGCCAATAGTGAGTACTGGTTCGATCTTGTTTGAAAAGGTTCTGGTAGGAGGATTTTGTTGATCAGGAAAAAAAAAGTACGAAACAGAAAGTGAGTTTTTATCTAAAAAGACTATTTAATCTTTTTGTGCACCACAAAGAATAACATGATTTCATCAGTGGTCTAACAGCCTCGTTGAGATCGAAGGCCGTCCCCTACTGGCAGATTTTGAGACAGAAGATGTTTTCTTTTTACGGAATAGGGTTGTCAGCCCCACGCTCAACAATCATATTAGATCGAGATCAAAGGTTTAAAGTGGATTCAGAACCCCTAAAAACATCCATCTACTATAACCGGGGCTCGAACCCGAAACGTGTGGCACCGAGCTCCAAAACGCTAGTCACTCGGCCATCAGGTCCTAATATAGTATTTAAATTTTTAATACTAAAATATAAAAATAGTGAAACTGAGCTTATTTATGAATTTCAATTAACTATGTGTGGGCATATTATATCACTTATTTCGTCAACGAAATTTCACTATGTAGTATAATGCAGTGATGGATAAATTTTCCCCCAAATGTAAGCGATCTTTAAACACTATAATGAGAAAATTAAAAAAAAATAATAATAATCGCTTTTATATTCTGAAAGCTAAACGATTCAAAGGGAAATACAGTGAATGTGTCTTGATATTGGGAAATCCCAATATCAAGTCTAAAGTTAGTCTTAAGCCGCGTCCAGGCAAGAGGACTAGACAAGCGAGTGTCTCCGTCTCGCCGGGAGGAAGACACTTTGTGCTAATTAGACAGGGACCTGCAGTTTAATGTCTTCCATCGTCATCGTCATGGTCTTTGGTCAAACTATTTTTGTTGATCGAAGTTTCTTCAGCTACAGAATTTAATTTATATCAACTCTGCAAATTATTTATTTATTCAAGCTAAACTTCCTAAAAAAAAAAAAAAGAAGTCAGGATAACATCAGATGTCACCCGAGATGTGAATGATAAAATTTTCTTCTATTGACAGTTTTTGAGTTTTGCTGGGCAACTAAGCATGGATACCTCCAGAAACAGTATGTGGGAGTGTTCAAACAAATGGCGCTCTAGGATTTTGATGTCCAAGTGAAATAGTTGTACTCACAGATAATGTGCCAGTTTGTCATTATTCATGTGCAACTAAAGATGAGCACCTCCGGAGACAGCATGTGGGGGAATTCAAACGAATGGCACTCTAGGACTTGGTTGTCCAAGTGAAAATAGTTGTCAATACAGATATTGCGCCAGTTTCTCATTATTGCTGTGCACCTCTAGAGATCTGACACTCAATGCTACAGGTTTCGGGTTCGAGTCCCGGCGATGCCATGGAGGTTTGCAGTGGTTCGGAATCCATTATAAACTGTAGATACCTGTCTGTTTAGCCCTCGTGTACACAAGATGACCTTAGAGCGACAAACCAAATCTTCAGAGACGGCATGTGAGAAAGTTCAAACGAATGGCGCTCTAGGACTTGGTTGTCCAAGTGAAATAGTTGTTCATACAGATAATGTGCCAGTTACTCATTATTCATGTGTAACTAAGGATGAACACTTCCGAAGACGGCATGTGAGAGAGTTCAAACGATTGGCGCTCTAGGACTTTGTTGTCCATATGAAATAGTTCTTCATACAAATAATGTGCCAGTTTCTTATTATTGCAACTAAGGATGCTGTGTAATATGTAAGTAATATGTTTCTTATTGCTGTGCAACTAAGGATGAACAGAAATCTCCAGAGATGGCATGTGGGAGAGTTCAAACAAATGGCACTCGAAGACTTGGTTGTCCAAGTGAAATAGTTGTGCTTGCAGATAGTGAGCCACTTTCTCCTTTCTTTGTTCAAATTCTACATTGAGTTGAAGGCTTCCTGCTTTTCGTTAAGACATAAAACTACTTGTAAAATATTTAAATGCGAAAACTGAGGTAAGGGAAAAAATCCCAAAACTGAAATAAGAGAAAAGGAGGTTATCTTATATTATGGCGCTCCCTCGAGTTCTTGACTGCTGAATTGCACCAAAATTAATTTTTTATTAAGGTCGGTTCTCGAGCTTCGTTGTAATATGCAATCTTTTGGGATAAAATCAACTGTTCTGTAAGCCGTATTTCCAGGTGTAATATGACTGTAGGACATAGGGCTGATAACGCTACCCCGTAAAAAGAAAACATTCACCACTTAAAATAGCCTTGGCCCACCATAGCGTTGTTGCACCAATGAGGAAAATAATATATTTCTACTGAATAATTCAAAATCTTCGGATAATACATATAATTCTTTCCTCGTTGGCGCAGCAGTCCCATGGTAGGTCAAAGCCGTCTGCCTACTGGAGATTTCGAGAGATTTCTGCCTACTGGCATATGCATATTTTCATATTTCGCATCATTTATATTACTCGATGAGATTAGTCCACCTTGCAATCTTTCTGGATAGTTCGTTGTAGTTTCGGTTTCGAGTCCTGGTGAGACCAACGATGTTTGTAGTGGCTCAGAATCCCTTTTAAACCGTAGATCAAGCTCTAATGGGTCTGTAAGAGCGTAGGGCGCAGGGCTGATAATCCTTCTCCATGAAAAGAAAAACCTCTCCTGTTTCGGAATCTGCCAATAAGCAGACGGCCTTGGCCCACCATGAGGCTGTTGCGCTACTGAAGATGCTGATGCTGATTTATTTTGTGTAGTAGGACAGGTTCCCGCTCTAGTGCTCAGTGCTTTCGGTTCCTGGTGGTACCATGGATGTTTGTAGGGGTACAGAAATCCACCATAGGTTCCAGATTAATCTGACTGTAAGAGCTTCGGGCGTAGGGCTGACAACACTACCGCATAAAGAGAAAACCTCTCATGTTTCGGAATCTGCCATTAGGCAAACGGCCTTGGTCCACCATGGGGCTGTGGCGAAGAAGAAGAAGAAGGTAGTTTAGAAACAAAGAATCTTTTAAAATCAAATACTCAAATACATCCTTTTTTTTTCCTTTGAAACTTTTATTTTCCTACTTCCAAGCTCAATTTGTTTCGTCAGAGAAACAGCGAGTCAAAAATGATTCTTCACAGTATTCGCTTCAGTGAGCATCGGAATATCCCTTTTTCTTCCCGAGACCAATTTAAAGTCGATGACTATATCAGGAACTCTCGCTCTGAGCGTTCCAATGCGACAGCCAAATTGCCGAAAAAGTGCCCCTCAGGAAATGACTCGGTTTGCTTGTTCCTCCTCGGAACTCTATCGCGAAATTGCACAGGCCGAAAACAGTGTAATCTGTACGGAAAAAGCTAGACTAGAAAATTCTCTGCAAAGAAAAAAAAAAAATCTATGCATCTATTTGTATTATAATATAATTTGGTGAAAGAAACTGGAGAAATCGAACAGATTAAACTTTTTGAAGAGAAAAAAAAAAAGTGTGGATTACCTTAATGGCCACCCCTTTTGGAAGTAAATGTCTTATTTACGAGATTTTGAGAAGTGCAATTGGCTGGGAAAAAGTGTATGATAGATGGATTGGAGTATTATCACTGTCTTGTCTGAGAGTGACAAGTGGTGTTTGTTTCTTCTTGAGCAGCTAATTTTCCAGCTAACTTCCGAAAGAAATTTGTTTTTTTTTTTCTTTTCCACAGTTTTATATATTGTATACTTTTTTTCCCCAATCCGTTACAATGAAATTAGTGTATACTTCCGAAAGTGCTTAAAGAATGCGGAAATGGATAGTGAAAAATCATTATGTGGTCAGTATCTAACGTTGGCTTCTAAAACAGTTATTTTAGTCGACTAAGGATAAAAAAAAAAAAAATTTTCTATGATAAGGAATCAATCTACTCTGTGTCTTTAAATTGATTACAGTTTGGTTAACCTAAATGTACTTTTATGAATGTATGTGCTTAACACAACTGTTTGGTGAAGAATTTCTGCAGGAGCGCAGGGAAAAAAAGGGAACAAAATATAAATAAATTTATTTTTCCAGTTTCTTCTAAAAAATGTGTATAATTTATCATTTCCTGTTTAAAATTATTTTCACAAAACAATTTTTATATATACACATTTCTTTCACAGAAGCTAGTTTCGATTGAGAGAAAATACGATGGAAAGATTGAACAAATAAAAAATTATCAAATTTTAAAATAAATTATAGAATTTCTTCTTCTTCATTGGCGCAGCAGCTCCATGTTAGGCCAAGACCGTCTGACTACTGGCAGATTTCGAGACAGGAAATGTTTTCTTCTTACGGGGTAGGGCTGTCAGCCCTACGCCCAACAGTCATATTAGACCGGAACCTAAGTGGATTCCGAACGGCTATAAACATCCATGCCATTGCCGGTACTCGAACGCGAAACCTGTGGCATCGAGTGCCAGAGGGCTAATTATAGAAAATATTAAAAATTATTTTAAGAATAAATCTAGATTTTAACAATATCTTATTTAAAACAACATCTTATGGATTTCTAAAAAACTAATAAATTAAAAAATTTTCATGATTTCTCCAAATAGCAGCACTCTTGTTTACTTAAATGTTTTATGTGATATTTGAATATGATTTATGATTTATGAATGTGATATATGATTTATGAATATGATATATGAATTTTATTTATATGATATATGAATATTTTTGAATATGATATATGAATATATTTAAATGATATAATTCCAAATTAAAAAAAAAAAACGCATCAAGAAAATGAAATGTTTATACTGAAAGTCCTATAATTGAATTTTGCACATCTAACGGAAATATATACAAAATTTTAATAGCATTCTTTTTTTTTTCCCATTGTTCTTCGTTCGTTCTATGGGCATGCACTTTATTTGAGACCCAATTTGAAACATTCGCCTCTCCCTGGCCCTTGCATTTTGAAATCGAAAAACAAACCCCCCTTGTGACAGAACTTCTAGTTGTATTTCGAAAGGTTGTAAATCTTTTAATGCTTCACCAAATACCGATTGTAGGCCGAGGTGAAATTTTGTTTTGTCAAGGGCTTCAAACATTTTTACACTCTTTGAGCTTTCCGTCCAATCTGGATTGAATGATCACGTGAGGTGCCCAAAGCTAACGCATTTCAGTGTAGATGCGGCTTTATGTATACCACGAAAGGCCCATGGAATTCGACGAAGTAAGGACTGTACCTTTTGAGAAAACATTTAAGAATAACTGTCTTATATTTGAGTGCGTTAAAAACAAAAAATTTCTGCCAGAAATGCAAGACGTTTATATATGCTGTCATTCTCTTCTGAGAGCAGTGATTGACACTAACAACGAATTTAAACTCGCTCCCTTTTGCACGCTAACGACACACGTTAACCGGGGACATGTGTCGGACATACGACAGGCGTCTAGGTGATAAACAATACACTATCCTTTTCAAGTCACTTGACTTCTTGATGGCAACAAAAATTAGCATGCCATTCGATTGCAATTGGAGTTTCCTAATTCATATGTCAGGCTGTCTGAGAATATCGTTCGCCAGTCTTTGGGGATTTGGTGAGCCAGGAAAAAAGTACCATAATGTCTGTACTTTCTAAATAATTATCTTTCGCAAATACACAGCCCGACGTAGAAAATGCAATGCCATGATGATTCGACACTATAAATGTGCAAGTTTCTCAGAATACGCAGTTGAGCAAGTTATGCAGATCTAAAATACCAGTTGGTCACGTGATTAAAGCATGGGATAGAAGGAAAGCAAACGCTTTATGAGCCAATGCTCACTACACCCCTGTCATCTACGGAATCCAATAAAGTTCTACTTTTCAGAAGACATGTGGATTAAAAGATGTGGGGGTGACGTCGTTAAAGACACTTGTGGCAATCGAGTGACATTCAAAGACGGGTCAAATTGCAGGCTTACGAACGACTGGTTAGTTTTACCGTCGCATCCTCCATCAAACATGTAGATGTGTCCCCTGTACCTAAAATTTGGATCAGATATATCGAAACGTGTATCAGCCAGTTCTCATGGCTTACGATCTACACGCCACTTTTAACTTGAATTTCATTCAACTTCAAAACACTAGACTTCCTCAGAACGTAAGGAAGACACCGCTTTTAATCAACAGGAAATCTGGATTTACATCGCAGCTGTCATAAAAGCTTAGTTTCGAGGAAATAAATAAGTTTTTTTAATTCACATGTATGTGGTTCTTAGTGTGAATCGGATGAAATGCAAGTTGAAAGTGGCTATTAAGACTTTTTATTATTATTTAATGATATGTAATTCTTTTTCAAGCAAATAGCTATTTAACTATTTATTTTGAGAACATTTATATCTGATAATTCAAAATAGAAAACTATATTTTCATTGAAATTTTCTAGTATTTTGTTGATATGTAAATGTGTTTAATTTTTTTTCATTTCTCAGCATTTCAGTAAAATGTAATAAAATGCATTAAATGTGAAGTAATATAATATATATCAAATTAATATTTAATAAAATATTTACATTAAATTCTGTAGTCAAGAAAATTGAACATTAACTGCATATTAAGATTAGAAATCTTATATATAAGAAAGAAAAAAAATTATAATGGTACAAAATATTCTCAAATTTTTATTAAAATTATGCATAATGCTTAGCACGTCCTTCTATTTGACATAAACCTCAAGTTGTTGAATATTATTACTTTTTTTTTTATTTTAATTATTATTGAATTTTAAGTATCATGAACATCAAATCAATGAAGAAATAAATAAGGTTGGTCGAAAAAAAATATAATGTGGTCTGAAAAAATATACTAAAATCCTTTTGACATCTGTTTTTCGATACGCAAATGCGGGGTAATTAACGGTCCTCCCGGAAGGCACTGCCCTTCTTCTCCAGAAACATGGGTGGCCTGATCTCCAATTGGCTAGCGTTCTAGCCTTTGGAATGTCGAATCCTGGCTGTGGGCATGGATGCTTATCAGTGGTTCGGAATCCACGTTAAACTGTAGTTTCCGGTCTAATTGGGCACAAAATGACCGTAAAGCAACAAATCAAACCCAAACCCTTCAACGATATGAAGCCGAGTCAGACTTCTACCTACGGGTGCTCCATCGCAACAGAAGCTGCCCCCTTCCATGGGACTACAAGGTTATTTGATGTTGCTCTCTTCCAAGTGGGATAAGAAGAAGAAGAAAAATAACTTCAAAATAATTGTGCAAATTAAAATGAGCAAGATTCTTAGAAAATAACATGCACATGAATACACAACACGATATAATTCTAAAATTATCAGAAGTATAGTGTGATTATTATTAAAATAATATTGTGTTCATTATTATTTCTCTATAATAATTTCATTCATCTCCATTCATAAGCAAATGTATGGATACAGACTTTGTTGATTTTACTTGTTAGTACTGCGAAATTATATTTATCTTGGTTCATCCAAGCATGTCATTTGTTGGAACATAATTTAAATACGACTGAAAACTAATTTCCTCAACAGAAAAGGTGCATAGTTTAAGTACGATGCATATTCAAATACATCAAAGCGCATGTTGTATTGTCTGAGCACAGTAAATGACCAATTGGCGCTGTCTTCGGCACGGTGGGAAAAATTTAAGAGGGCATTTATGCCACTTTAAGAGTTGTATGCGGCTCGAAATTGCTCCAAAGTGCTTGTTTTGGGAGTCATTAGTTTCAATCAATGTGTTTGGAAGATGACATGATCACTGGAGTTGAACAGGAGGTGCCATTTTGGAGCTCTCTGGATGAAAGGGAGGCCGATTTGAACGATAAGAACTCAGTGGGAATTCGAAGGGAAATTCGAAGGAATTTTGAAAAAAAAAAGAACATGACGAATCAGAAAATCTACAAGATTTACGATCACTTGTTTAGAACGGATAAACAATATATCAGAAAAGATTACCATTTTTTTTTTTTTTTGCCTAGAAGATTCTTAGGAATTTTAGAATTTTAAATTGTCTTTTTTTTTTTAAATAAAATTTCGTTAATTTTTCTTATATTTAAAGCTTGGGATAGTTTTCGAATAAGGCTACTTTTTTGTTATTTGTTACTTTAAATCTCAACAACTATTGCTTTTTGACTTTTTAAAATAAACCCATTGAATACTGATAGTGCGATTTATATAGAATATAAACTAATTTAACCAAATAGACATATAAAAATACACAATTTTTTTCAACAGATCCCACAAATTTCAAAGAAAAATTTAAAAAGATAAAACTTATACTCGTATATCACTTGTTTAATAAATATTCCTTTTATAAAGTTGATTTGTGCAGCACCATTTCGGTTTTACGAAAATCATAAATCTTTTTGACTCTTAACAATTGCTTTGTCCTTTTATTCACATACAATTCTTAACAATTTTTTTTTTTTTTTGTTTTAGATTGTGATAAATGAGTGATTTGGAAAGCTAATGTTCCCAGACATTTGATTATCGAAAGGAAAATGATTATGATGAAGTTAAAGGAAGTATGTATCTATTCATTCCAATAACGAATTATATGAATTATAAAAATTAAAATTTTATTAAATGATAAATAATGTTTGGTAAGAAAAATAAATGCAATTCAATCCTGTAGCTACGTATTCCCCTCGTTTTGAAAATTTTGCAGAATTTTCAACATCGAAAAAAATTATTTTTAAAGCGAAAATAATTTCTTCTTTTAAATAAATTTCCTGAAATAAATTAGAACGTATTTTCCTTACATCCATTAATTTTTTTTTTTTCCAATTTTAGATGTTTGTTTGACTGTCAAGTTTAGTGTTTTAAAATGGTAAAATAATCTCGTACAGGCATACTGTTTTCATATAAAATTTGTATATGCTGTAGAAAATGATTGCTTGGTTGCAATATTGTTTAGAAATGTAAATTTGAAAATGTTTAAGGAATGACTTAGAATTAACATCGTGCTTTGATGTAGCTGAATCTACCAAACAAAAATGGCTATTTGAATATAGAGATAAGTGGAAAAGATTCTTCTTCATTGGCGCAACAGCCCCAAGCTGGGCTAAAGCCGTCTGCCTACTGTAGATTTCAAGGCAGGAGATGTTTTCTTTTTACGAGGTAGGGTTATCAGGCCAACGATCTACAGACATATTAGACCAGGACCTTTAAAGTGAATTGTAAACCACTACAAACATCCAGCGACCATCTGGCTAATTGACTACTGCTCTGGCGTTTGGTATCACAGGCTTCAGGTTGGAGTAGCAAAGTGTGCAAAAAACGATCGTAGAGTGACAAACCAAACTACAAACATCCAACGCACCGCAGGGCCTAGAACCCGAAGTTTGTGTACCGAGCCTCAGAACACTAATAAACTAGAAAATATTGCATAGACATAAATGCTTTTAAATTGTTCGCATACAGTATTAATCTAAGTAAATTTAATTGTAAAAATATGTCTGAGTCTCTAGTGGATTGTTGGATGTGTACATTTAACTGATACATGTAAGATTGGTTTGTTTAATGTAAATGACGATAATCTGAAATTAAAAAGCAGCTATTTAGTAGAAAAAAGGTTTTAAGATCAAGTTTATTTTAATAAACTCATTTTAAAAGTTGATTAGCAATGTATATTGAAAATCATCTTCTGTAAGAGATGGTAAAAAAGAGACATCACAGATGCGTTTTTATTTTATTCACAACCAAAATGTGTAAAACATACTTACAAAATTGATCACAGGGGTTACACATGGAAATGGAACTAAAAACCAACTCACCGGAATGAAAACCCTCTCCCCTTTTACCAAACTTAATAAAACACAAACCCTCGATTCATGTACGATATACCGGAAAAATAGTTTGACAAGCACACAAGGGCTACACAGCAACAAGATTTCTTTCTGTATTCCGTACTGTCCTGTACTGTTTGGCAGTAATAATAAATATCAAATTTATTTTCTTATGCAAAAAGCTTTGAATATCAAATCAGAATGTGAAACCGAACTGTGACAAGACGTGGTTGTCGTAGGAAAAAAAAGACAACTTACGTACTTATTTATAAATGTATAATGTGAGATATTCGAAATCTTGTTGCTTTTTATAACCTAAGCAGTGATTTAGTAAGGAACGTTGTAAAGTTTCGAATAAATAACAATGCATCATCATCATCATGAACTGTTCCTTTTTGAGCCTCTTAAATATACACATGATTTAAAAAAAGGAAAAAAAAAATGAATAAAAACTTAAAATGTTGATCCAGTTATTTACAATGGAATAGAAAAACACATATTCATGGTGTATAAAAACATAGCTGCCTTTTAGGGAACTCTCACATGGGAGAGTTTTGTGAAGTTTTAACATTAACAAATATCTAGTGAAAAAAAAGATTTCTATTACCATTTGAAATAAAAAGAAGTACGATTGACATAAAGCATAACTGTAATAAAGGAGTTGTCCAAGAATCAATAAAAGGAAAAAATTCACATAGATAAAAGATTACCATAAAACCATCATTAAAAAACTTCACAGAAGAACAACAGAAATACACTAACACTTAATGTCTAAAATATTTTTAAAAAATACTTCAACAAAACTGTAATGGAATGTGTTTTACATTAATCGTGCTTGCATTTTGGTTTGAAAATTAATAGATAGGGAATTAAGTTCTGTTTTTTTTTTTAATGATTTTAAAATGTAGTTATAAACTACTGTAGAAAGATGGGATAATCTTTTAAAATACCCATGAATAAATAGAAAATGTATTTTAAATTGCATAACCCTATTTACGATGGGTTTATAAATTCAGTATTTATTATTTTCAATTCAAATTGAATATCTTTTGATAGGCAAAATACTTTTTTTCTTAACAATAAAAATAATAAAATTCTGTATTATTTTTTTGTCTTATTCATAAAATATTTTGCAAGCTTTTTGTTTAAAATAAAGGTTGATATCAAATTTTTTATACTTTAACTTTAACCCGGTACAATAATTTCTGCAGACAATGCAATTTTTTAAAAATATTTGAAAAATATATTAAAAAAAATAACTTCTTGAAAGTTGAATCCTTTTACGATATGGGAAAAAAAACCCTTATGCACCTTAAAATTAAATATCACTGGAAAAATTCTAAAAGAAGAAGAAGAAGAAACAGTTTTGAGCTGGCAATACAGACAAACAACAAGTTTACAAGAATACTAAAACAACACGACGGACATTTTTGAGCTAACGACTTTCAATGTCAACTTTTCCTCTTTCTGAGGGAATAAAAGAAACAGAGAGAAAAAGAAAACGTTCCCCAAACGATTAAGACGAGTGACTGCAGACGAGTTTCCTTCTGCTGGAGATGGAGGCCAGCTCTGGGTGGTGGATGCGCCCGTCTTCGTTCGAATGTCGTGCTCGCCCCGACAGAAGAACAGGGAGGCGCACACGCAGACGATAATCACCTGGATGGCTCCGATGATAGCGCCCAGGATGTACAGCGTCGTCAGGTTCACGCACAGCCCTTGGTGGTGGGCCTTCACGTGAATGTGACCTGGAAAATGAAATGAAATTTAGAGATTTGAGAAAGTAATGAATAATACAGTTCAATGGAGCTTACTTTTTTTTTTTTTTTTTTTATAGAACTATCGATATTTCACAATACAGAAAAAAAAATTATACGTTTTAAGTATTGAACTAGGAGCCTGATGGCCGAGTGGCTAGCGCTCTGGTATCGGGTTCGGTACCACAGGTATCGGGTTCGAATCCTGGCGGTGCCATAGATGTTTGTTGCGGTTCAGAATCCACTTTAAACCGTTTAAACCGTAGGTCCCGGTCCTAATAGGATCGTATAACGTTGTGGGGGCATTGTTGCTCCGCATGCGTGGTTTATCTTCAAGTTACACACGCCCCTGGGTAATGCAAAGTGAGTAAAGTCAGTGCAGCCCTAATGGCATAAAAAAGATCCCGGTCTCGCTTGCCAGCTGCATTAGAAAAAAAGTATTGAAGTGAAATGGAAGACGGAATATTAGAAAGACGCAGTAGTTCGTCAGTCTATTTCCAAAACTAATAAAAAAAATTCATATTCAGTTATTTCTATATTTAACCTTTACCTCACAAATTAAGATGTATAACAACTTACTATATATCATACAGTATAACCATACATTTATTAAGAAAATGAAACAATTTACCACATTTTCGTTCCTGAAAGTAATAGGGACAGCACTTTTTTTTTTAATATACTCAATTATCATCATCAGTAACACAACAGCCCCATGGTGGGCCAAGGCCTTTGCCTACTCATAGATTTCGAGACCAGAGATATTTTTCCTTTCTACGGAGTAGGGTTGGCAACCCTAGCCTCTGACTCTCGGTACTACAGGTTTCGGGTTTTAATCCCGGCTCTGTCATGGATGTTGTAGTGGTTCGAATCCACTTTAAACCGTAGGTTCCGGTCTTATAAGACCGTAGAGCGTCACAGAGCCCAATCAGACTTCTACTTATTGGGCTCTCATCCTACATCATTCCCAAACTGTAAAGGGCAAACTTATCTCTAGGTACAATGATGTGGTGTAGTAGTAGTAATCATAATAGATCGGGACCTATGGTTTAAAGTGGATTCCGAACCACTACAAATATCCAAGGCACCGCCGAAACTCGTACCCGAAACCTGTGGCACAGAGCGCCAGAACGCTAGTCTTTATATATACTTCATTATTAAAATGTGTCTAATCCCACAAAAAGAAAAATAAATTCGAAAAAGGAATAATATGCTATTAATTAAAAATTACGACATATTTTACATTGCAGTAAAAGCAATATAATTTAGATAAGTAATGCAGATACTTTACTATAGAAATTATAATTTTTCTAAGCCTAAATACAATTTCTCTTTTTTCTTGTAAAGCCCTCCTATTAATAATTATTATTAATTTTAATTCTTAAAATGCAACAAAATTTTAGAGTTTTGGATAGGAATCATGGAGGCTCTTTTAGTGCATAAATTTATCATAGCGTGATAATTTTTTTATTAAAAATGAAAGTTCTCCTAATGACACGGGGTGAAAGCTTTAAAGAAATAAATATCAGTTTCTCAATGACAGCTTTTTTTATTAATAGCATAGGTCTTTTTTTCCAAAGCTGAAAGTATGATTCTAACGCGATATTAACTCGCCTTCGACCCAAAGATCGTAGTCAATTTACGACGCAACCGACACCTTTCGTCTATTCAAAATTGCTATAATGAGACCGTCATAAGTCATGCCTAACCTGAAAATTACGAGCAAAACGTTTCGCTGTCAGAATCGGAATCCTAATAACTTATGGATTGTGCATGACCATCAGATTAATACCACCTTTTTACCATAAGAGGGCCCACGAGCCATCTAATGACCTGATGCCGACATTCCAAGCGGAATACATGAGTAGCAGTTGTTGTTTTTTTTTTATTAATAAAGTTTTCAAGCATCAGGTTATAGATAGAGACAGAAAATCTACGTATGAAGAATAAGTAATGAGAATTTATAGCGAGTCGCGACCCCGACCTGAGAGTTCAGGATATCTTTCGAAGGCAGTATCCGAAAACAGTAAGTGTCTATTCTAGTCACACGGAAAATAAAAAATAAAAAAGAAAGCTTATAGAAGGAAATGAAATTTTGATAATGAGTTGTTTAGTTTTTAAAGCACGAATTTGTTAACTTAATGGTGGGCAAAGTGACATTTTTTTTTTTTGTTTGAACAATTGTATATAACTTTTGAAATCGGAACGGAAAGTGATATTTGTTGATAAGTAACAGACTGGACCTGCAAAAATAAAAAGCTGAAAGAAAAGCGTGATAAAAATTTTGATTATGTAATCTATAGTAAAAGATTGAAACGGCGCCATTTTTGACTGATCCGGTGCCTCTTTAATTTAGGACAGTTGCTCAAGTACTGTTGAAAATTATTTTTATTATCCACTGCCATGTCATCTCTACACAAAACACATATTTATATTTAATAAATTGTTTATTTATTGTGTTACTTGACAATTTTGTTTATTGTATGTAGTGCAAGTAAAAGAAAATCTAAATTTAAAATCATATACTCCCCCTCAACGTATTATTTATTTTGGGGACTCCAATACCTTGCTAAAGCAATCTTTGGAGTGAAATTAAATAAACAGATTTTGAAAATGAGGAAAAGGTATCCATTTAAAATGTTACTAATATCACTAAATAATCATGGAAAATGTAAATGATAAAATATTCTAAAGAATTTATGAAGGGTATACGTAAATCTATTGGGAAAAGAAGTATTGTGTGCCGCATGTAAGATATAAGTAGTTTGACAAATGTGATACTTTTTTTCCAGTAGGCCTTATAATGGCTGATTTTTTAATTATGTGTCATATTTGCTGAAAAAGTTTACCAAAATTTAATTTTTATAAACTTTTATGTAAGTAGTCAGATTTAGCAGTAGTAGTCATATACAAATTTAACTACGGCATTACGGAAATGGATGTCGTATAAAAGAAATTCATTATAAAATTCATATTTTTTTTCATTGTCATTAATTATTCTGCTGTGTTAAAGAATAATAAATTAAGAGGAAAAAATAAATTGCATCTGTTAGAAATAAATTTTGTATAGACACTGTTGCTTATTCTCATGGGTATAAGATTGCTGCATTGGATAATAATCTTAATCCATATTTGAAATTAGAATGTGCTATCTATGTCTGTGAATGTAGTCATTTAACAGTAACCAATGGTATTTTAAGAAATATTTCATGCATTTATATATTTTTTCTATTTAAAAACAAATGTCTTTATAGCATTCAAGAAGTATAACAAAGAGTGCAAAGGAAATTCTTTTTCACATGTTTCATAGTTGTAATGAGTAGGTTGATTAATCAATATATGTTTCTTGCACAATATCATTTTAGCAGCGCTCTTGTACCAGCAAAGCTACAAGCCACAGATTAAAATTTAATTACTTCATGACATTTTCAAAAGCATTCGGTTAGTAATACCTCAAGAATTAAATCCATTGTCTTTATTTGAATTTACATTCCCGCCTCTAAGGTGGAAATTGCCAATCAGTTCTCGATCTAATGCTTTTTACCTCGTCTTAACCACAACGCTTCAATGCCTTCTTGCCAATTAGCATGTCTTTCGAGGCACCGGCAAGGATTCCTTCTGATTAATTATGTTTTCGCTTCTCAGAGCAGTAGTCTGTGGCAGTCTTTTTGTATAAGTTTTGCCCACTTTGAACTCTTTTTTCGTTTTGTTCCATCTGTTATCTGCCACCACTAACCGAGTCTGCTCTTTTGTGATGATGAAGAAGCAATTCGGTTTTCAAAACTTTCACTGTTTATGTAGAACCCTACTGTGTTCTTGTTGAGTGGCATTGTCGTTTATTCCCAAACAAAGAATTGGCGCGCTTTTAAATAAAGATCTCTTATTCTGTTCTTTTGAAGGGGGAGAGAGAAAAAAAAACCTTAGAGAAGAGAGAAAGTGGAAAAGGTTCATTTTCATAATGACGATGGTAATTGCGGATTTTCCCGCCCCTTGAGGTCACGTGACCCGAACAGGATGTTTTCTATTGTGTGTCGCACAGAAGGCCAAGTTAAGTGAACTATTGCTGTTTTGCAAAAAAAAAAAAAAAAAACATCTCACATCTTAATAAAGTAGTTCCTGCACAGTATAATTACTGATCCTTTCTCTTTCGTTTTTTTGAAAATTTTTTTTTTTTTTTTTTTTTTACATCACGAATTCTTACTGTTTGGCCAGGTTAGGTTTTTTTTTTTTTTTTTTTTTTTTTTTACAATGCATAAATAGGAGGTAAAAAGTTTTGTTAAAGGAATAATTCCTCATTAGCTGAGGTAAAAATTACTTGTGAGGAGGATAATTATAAAGAACGAGATTTCCGATTAGGGTTGCTTATTAAGGTGAACATTCATTTTGCAGGTTGTAAAAGCTTATTTTAAAACTTCTAGTTGAGCCCTTAATTTATTATGCCTCCGTAAAGGTCACTGAATCCTGTAGTATATATGTTCCTTGTGTAAGACCCAAAGAATAGCGACAGATAATAAATAAGAGATAAAGATGATCTCTTACATCCCTTTGAATAGTTAAATAAGAATAAGCAGCAGTATTATTCTTTTGAACAGTAAAATAAAAAAGATAATGTATCATTATTAAATTATCTTTCATGGAAATTTTTACTCCAAAGTTCAATAAATAATGGCAAATAAGTACTTGCTTGTGGATTTTTTTTTCTATAGCAATTATCAAGTTTGTGTAATTTTTTTAAAAAATTATTGAGCTGTAATTGTAATATGATTTTTAAAAACATTGAGTAAAAAAAAATTTTCTCAATAGTTTTCCTGTAGATAATCTATTAATTTATAATTAATATCTCTATAATTTTTTATCTATTTAATCTGTATAATTTTAGCGGATTTTTTTTTGTATTAATTTAACAGCGTTTTTAACTTTTAATATATTTTGAGATTTTATTAATATTATTTATTTAAACTCTGAAAAGTTACTTTCTAGAAAAGAAATTTAAAATAAAAAATTGCTTACTAAATTTTTACAACATTTGAACTTGAATGATTTTTTAATCAGATTTTATTTTCAAAGTAATAGATGAATTTTGAAATACAAAAATTTTATTTTCTGATAATTGAAAACATACGTATCATTACCTATAATGTTTATAAGCTTCATATTAAAAAGTATTTTTTACGGTAGAAGTAATAAAACATCGAAATGGAATTTAATATTTGTATGCGTTATTTAATTTTGTACATGGACATAAAATATTATATTATAACATCATTAAAACTTTTTACAGCAAAATAGAATTTTCGGAATAATCTGCTGAAAACTCATTGAATACTCCTGTCTAACAAAAATTTATTTGGTTTTTAAAGGGTATTTGCTCATAATGTTTCGAAATCTGCCAGTAGGCAGACGGCCTTGACACACCATGGAGCTGTTGCACCAATCATGATGATTTGGTCATAAAAATAGCAATCGGTAACGATTAATAAATAAAATAAGCTTAAATTATTTTTCAACACCTTTTACCTTTACTAGTGGCATGCTCCAAGAAAGAAAATAATAGTAAAAGTTTGCGCAAACATTGTAAAATAGGAAGTATCTCATCTCAAGCAGCAAGTTGAATTAATATTATCTTAGAGATTTTATTGTTGTTGTTGTTGTTAACTATGGCTTTATTGGAACTCAATTTATACAAATTTGGCCACTTATCGCAGAAACAAAAGAATATATAAACAAATCACAATGACAAAGGGAAAAGAGCAGACATTCTTAACAAAAAAATGACTAAAAAGGCATTAAAAACAGTTATAAGCAAGTTAAATGTTCTAAGGATAAGGATAAGCACCATAATGAAAGTCCGAGAGATCAGGACATGTTTTCTCTGGCCCTTTAGTAAAGAGTACACAAATTACCATTCTGTTGTAAAATTAAAGTTCCAGTCCCGAGCAAACACAAGCGATGTGCCTTATTCATTTTCTCTGACTTACTTAAAACTTTATTTTCTCTGGACAGATGACTATAGCCACTAGCCATTACTCATTTAACACCACCCAGGAGGCACGTGTGACTTAATGTTACTCGCGTCCGTGACAACCTTACCTCCACAATTATATTATTATTTTAAACAGCCGTACTATTTAAATTTATATCTGATTATGATAAACATCTTGGGCCGAACTGCCAATTAAACAAACAAAATGGCTGTCAAATTTTTAAACGATGAAAACGAATTCAGTTTTAAATTTAATTTGATATAAATATAATTTAATATACAAATAATACAAATATAATTTAACAGATTACCTTAAGTAAAGCATTTTCATTTCACATTTATTTTATGTTTTTGAATCTGATTAAATCTTGACAAATAAATATATTATTATTGAATAATATGTCCTGTAAATTGAGTCTAAGATTTTATGAAAATGTTATCAAACGAATCGCAGTTGTAACTACAGTTGTTAAATTAGTCACGAAACAGCTTGTTTTATAACCACTCATTTTATCTTTTAGCCTTAGCTATGTGACACTGCCAGAAAAATCCACTATTATTACATCATAATGGGTAGTCCTGCCTTCTAGGTAGTCCTAAATGAGTAACAGTGGTGCAGCCTTCGCTTATAGTATAAAGATTAACTATCTCTGTATTGCCAGCTGCACTAGACCAACAGCATGATAATTTACTTTATGATTGACCTTTCCGCATTCAAGTCATTTCAAGCCTTAAAAAAAAAAATTCTATTTAAATGCATAAAGTTGTATGTAAATATTTGAACTCTTTGCATTACATTGTATCCCTTTTTTTCCCACACATAAAACCATATCAGTGGGTCATCAACCATTCCCATTTCGTGCAAAATACCCATTTTTAGAATCCAAAGGACGCATACTCATCAAAAATCATGATTAGATAAAAACAGAGGAAGTGAGGAGACGTACCCTCCGAGTGATCCCTGGTCTGTAGCTGGTGGTCCGGCCACCTCAGGCCGGGCTGGTCGGTGTCGAGCGTGGGCTTGAGGTTGGTCACGAGGAACATGGGGCTCTCCATGGTGACGTCACTGATCACATCTCCCGGCAGAAGGTCCGTGAACTGCGACGTGGACCTCCGCCGGCGCTTCCTCCTCTTGCCGAAGGACTTCGTGTGAGCAGAGCGGGGACGTCGCACTCGGCCTGCAAAAGAAAAATAGAAGTGTTTTTTTCAATTCCTTCCATTAGCTCACACTCTCCCTATATATATCTTGTTCAAATTTCTAATCGTTCATAAAAATATTCAACCACTCAAGTTCAAATAAATTTTTTTGAACTTGTAGTGGATGACACTGGATGTTAATGCAGTTTTTTTCGAATATTAATTAATTCATTCATTAAATTAAATTAATTAATTTTAGTTTTTTTTTTAGATTTAAATTGCATGTATCTACCAATAGATGGCGCCAGATAAACTATTATAATAAAATTATTATTTATAAAGGACTTTCTGCAATAGAGTGGGAAAAAAAGTAGGAATTGACTTAAATTTTTTTTTTTTTTTTTTTTTTTTTTATATATATTACTTGTTTCATTGATGGATGGCACGATTTGTGGTAGATTATGGCTGGCACCATAAATTGAAGAAACCCATCGGCTTACTTTGGAAACATTTTTGTGAGCACCATTCTTGGTGTACAATAGGTACTAGTAAACCCTTGCAGAGCGCGTATTTGTATAACGTGACTTGTATTTCAATTGTTTCCATTTAATATGCCCTACAGTAGAGTTTCATTCATATGCGGTAGAACTTCAGTAGCGTTGCCAGAACTCTGACCGGAAATTGCCAACAATTTTTAAAGGAATTCTATCCATTGAAAATGATGACAAAAAGTCATACATATTACAAGAAGTAAATGAGGGAGAAGGAGATAAGATTTTCAGGTATATAAGAAGGAGAGTTCAACCAATAAAACGAGAATGACGAATAACACTAGCTGACTGTGAAAGCAGAGATAATGAAAGTAAAGTGTCTTTAACTTACTAGAAGTTGTGTAACTGTTTGATTTCGTAATGGAGATTGATTCAAATGAAAGAAGAAGAGAACCTTTTATGAGAAACATTTAAACACTGCACTCCTTACCTCGAAACTTTTTTTTTAGTGTTAAGGCATTTCTAAGCCGAAAATCACCATCTTTTTTTAAAAAAATAATCTTATTCATTAAGCAGTAATAAAAACAATTTCAATTAAAATTTGCTTCGTTTTAATTTTTTAATTACAATTATTACGTTATGTCAATTCATTTTTACTAAACAAACTTTCAATATTACTTAAAATTAGCATATTTGTTTATCATAGAAAAAGTTAACTTTTGATAATGGGATTGTGTCGTGAACCACAATCTATTAACGATATTAGAGAGTTTTTTACATACCGTACTTTAAAAATACGATATATTTTTCTCCGTGGCGCGCATGCTCATAGGAAACATTATTACAGATACGCATGCTCAATTTCCTATGAGCATGCGCGCTAGAGAGAAAAATATCGTATTTTTAAAGTACGGTATGCAAAAAACTCTCTATTATCACGAGTAGGACAGTAATTGACTGCGTTGTAGAATGAAGTCGGTAACTACAAGATGCTCCAAAAGTCAAACTTTCATAACTGTTTTGCGACGTTCTCAACTTTAAAGAACAATAATTAAAATTTGATGAATTTTACTACGCAAAATGCACCTCTTTACAGAATGCGAAAATTGGGCAATTTTATTATGAATAACACTATTCAATCATTACCACACGCAGAGAATTCATTCGATGTAATGGCCTCATATTTCACTTTATGAAGCTGCCTTAAAGAAAAAAGTCTACGTAAGTAGTCTCGAAGAATTGAATGGCAGTATTCGAGTGAAAATTAGATGACTAAATCCGGAGACTTTAACAGTAATGGAGCAAGCATTAAAAGATCTCGTCTTTGTGAAGCAGAAAATGGAGTCTATTTAAAAGACATAATCTTTTAAGTTTAGTGCACATAAATTTCTAAACTACAATTTCCCTATGCCTAAAAGCGAATAAAAATTGTTGGTCTGTTAAAAAATTATTCATTATTAAAACCGGCTGTGAATTTTCTGCTACACTGCAGCTTTTATTTTTATAGGTGGGTTAGCTGGTTTAAAGCATGATAAAAAGAAGACACAACTCAGTTTACGTGACTGAAATCTAATATCATTGAGGCGTAATGATAGTTTATTTCTCTCTATCTTGTTTATAATTGTTATCGATTGATATTATATGCAAAATTGAATCAATTAAAATAATATGTATCAATTCCTTATTGTCAATTTTTTTTCATCAATCGTAATTTTTCTTTAAATTTTACTAGATATATCTTATTATTCGTAGTAAGATCGGCGAAAGCAGATTTGTTGATGGGAATTAAATTACAATAAAAGAAACTGTTTATAATTTGATATTGTCGTTTAACCGTTTGTAGTTAAAAACATGCCATTCAAAAATACAAATATAATCCAAGCCTGTTTTCATTTTGCGTATAAAATAATGAATAATTTCCTTATGGTTACTTTTTGTAGATAGTTTAGAGTTACAGATAAATAGTTAAAGATGGATAGTTAGTTATTAGATAGTTTTGTTGATAGTTATTGCCTTGATAGTTACTAAATCTAATACTTGCATATTATTAATTTGTGATTCCTTAAAAGTTTCTTGAAAAATCTAGAGAAGATTGTCATATGACATTTAGTCTTTTATAATAAAGCTAGATGAATTGACAAACATCACAGCAAGATACATTAAATCTTCAACCTGCATACCTGACTATTTTTGGAATAACTGTAACATTACATTACTACTGTGCAATTTTATGCGCCAATCATGCATTCTTAATTTAATCTATATTTTTTAAATATAGAAAGTGCGCATAAGTACAATACGAAGTCTACAGAAGTAAATGTTACATGAAACTTATTAAAAAAAATTTTAGCCAAGATTTTAGCAAGATAGAGACCGTTGGGATTTGGAGACTTCTTTTGATCGCCAAGGGAACGAAAATCGCCAAAATGTGGTAACCAAGGTGTTTTTAATGCCTAATTTGCCAAGGTTAATTACGTGAATTCAATTACTGTAATGTTCTAGAAGAGTTAGAAATCATTAATTTTTAATTAACGATTCGTTTTTGACGCCAAATCCCAACTGCCTATTTTGAGAATTTTACCCAAATTTTACTTCTACCCAAATTTTTTACTATATTTTAATACCCAATTTTTTACAAATTTTTACTTACTAATTATATTATTTTTATAAATGTGTAAATAAAATATAATTGAAACTAATGTTTAAGTTACAAGTTAATTGAAGTATTTTATTCAACTGTTAATCTTAAATAAGCAATATAATAACATCGAAAAGGGCGGATTTATGATTGATAAATGTACTAGATTTCCCTGGGCAATTAGTGTGTCTTTGAAGTTTGCGCATTGAAAATAGCATAGTTCCCAAATGACCAATTTTTTACGATCAATGAAACCGTTTCAAGTAAGATTCAAATACTTCATGGCCAGTTGGCAGTGCTGTATTGCAGAAGAAAAAAGGAATTGTTTTTGATGTTACACATTTGGATGTTGGAAAGAATCCGTGATCAATTTTTAAAATAGAAAATCAAATTAAGAAAATTTTAAAATTGAAAAAGTTAAATTTTAAGAAAAATTTGAGATTCGAAAAGTTAAACAAAAAAAAAAAAAAACATCGATGAAAACCTGAAAATTTCACAAATGGTCATTAAATGTTTTATTTGTTGAAACTTTAATTAGTAAAATGATTTTTTAATATGTTTTAGAACATATGCAAAGGAAGCTTCATTTTCGTGTCTTTATACATGCTCATGTTGATGAAATGAAAATAAGATTAAAAATAAGGGAAGTAATAGCTAATTCAACAATATCTGGTTACAATGTATGAAATCATGTCTACAACAATGTGGCACAAAACTTTGAATCCCTTGCATTAAGGATATAAAAGATAAAATATAGCATTTTAATGTTTCTGTTCCTAGATATCTACCAACAATTCAATGGAAAAAAGAATAATTGAGGTTCTTGGGATTTCCCTGGAAATATTACGATATTCGTTCGGCTTTTTAATCATCTTCTGATACAAAAAGAGAGAGAGAGAAGAAAAAGAAGCCTTTTATCCTCTGTTGAGATTATAAATCCAGCACTAAAAATCTAACATTCAATCCATATAATAACATAACATTTTTAAATCACTTTAACCGTATAACACTTGCCGGGTCTTTGTATAACAAGTTATCCTAAAGACTCGAATGGTATTTATATGTTATCTTTTTCATAAACGTAAACTATTCCTTTCATTGTAACTTGAAAGACACTAAATAATTTAACATAAATTTTTTAAATATTCTTTTAATTAAATTAAATTAACATAATTCTTATAATTTTTTTTTATTTAATTTTCTTTTTAAATGAATTTTTACTAAGAAATGTTTTTATATTAAAATTGTTTCCAGATAAATTTTTTTTTTTGTATATGATAATAAAAAAAATATTTTACTTGCTTTTAAACTTAATTTTTAATAAAATTTCAAAATTAATTTATTGTTGTTGTCGTAATCTTTGAAGAATGCAAGAAAATGAAATGTCGTGGTGCTACCGAATAATATTGGCAATGCATGGCGACTGCAACAGCTGGGAAATCAATGATGAGGAGTAAGCTCGACATCAGGGTAGTTGACATTTTTGGTATTTTTTAACGCCATCAGTAGAAAGTTTCATATTTTTGTAGTGCTTCATCCTTAATTTGATTAGTAGCTGTTTTTCTGTCGACATTTAGTTTTGTAATTTGATATTTAGTTTTAATTTTAGAATGAATGGGAAGTTTATATTTTGCCAAGGCATTTGCAAAAGGAAGTAGGAATGGCAGTCTGATCCAGACTTCTAGCATTCTTCGTCAAAAAATCTGCAGTTTCATTACCTTCTAAATTCACATGAGCAGGGAAATTAATTAATTAAATTAATTTCTTAAACTTAATTTGTACTAAGAATTTATCATGAACAAATAATAGTGAAGAAATCTATATATTAAGAAAAATATATTTAAAACTTGAATTTTTTTTTTTTTTTTTTTAATTTTCTTTTACCAATAGGATATTTATCAACATATACATTAGTATTCAACGAGCATACTTTTTATTAAAATGAGATGCCGCTTTTAAAAAAGATTCTTTTTATCTCTCAAATTTCTCTAAATAAAATGATTGATTAATCACGAACTTTTTCTATCTGTTGCCAATAAACACAACAAAATACGATGGGTCTGAAAAACGAAACACTTTTGATAAATTTGCAGACGATTCATCAAGTTCGTTCGAAAAATAAATTAATTACCGTGACAAAGTTCGATAAACGATTGCCCGCGACAAGTGATCCACGAAAACTGTAGACGATAAAAAAAAAAAAAAAAAATTCGGAAGGCAAAGAAAACAATGAACACTGTCCTAACCGCTCTATTATACTCATGCATGATTAACTCTTTTTTTTTTTTTTTTTTTAATACTTGAAAATGCGTGAGCATCGTATTTTTGAAGAAGAACCGATAAACTGCCTCAGGCTTAAAAAAAATAACAATAAAAAAAAGCTTGAAACCTCAGTCACGATTGCAGTTAAAACAAACTCAATCAGAATATAGTTTCAAATTTTCAGTTGCAGCACCGACTTTTCAAAAAAAAAAAAAAATAAATAAATAAAATATATAAATAAATAAAACGTAAGATGGTGGGGGGGAGGGGGAAACGTGAAAGCATTCGATTGTTCTAGGAAGATGATCGTTATTGCGTTTAACAACACGGAACCGAAAAATTGGTCGAAAATAATCGATTTATATTTAAGCGCATTAAAGGCGGAAAAAAAAACCCTCTACATTTACAACGGGAAAAAAATTTTTCTGCAAGTTTTACGACGTAAAATGTTTTTTCCGTATTTGTTGATCGGAATGACTCAGAGGACGTATAGTATTACATATTATAGCTAAATAAAAAAACACATAGGAAACTGAGGAAAAAGCCATAAAAATCTTTATTTTTCACTAACAAAGAATGTTTTTACGACGTGCAATATAATCAAAATCGCATTTCAGAAGAAAAACTACTATACTTAAACCCTGTTTACTTTCTGAGATAATTTTCAGAAGGATATAAATTAGTAAAAAATAAACAGGATTTTATGTTGCCTTGAAATAGAAGCAATGTGAGGAACGTATTACATATATTGCCAATGTGACTTTAATCTAGTATATTTAATCAATTATTTGAAACATATATATTGATTCGAAATGGTAATTCGATTGCCTTAACCATGCGTAAAACAACCAATTTACTTCTTTTTTTCTTTTATTGAGCATCAGTGAGTCTTATATACCACTTATATCCCATAAGAAGCCCACCGACGGAGTGATGTGGTAGTGGTTTGGTTTGTCGCTCTACGGTTATTTTTTGCACACTTTATGCAAATTAGACTGAGACCTACAGTTTAATGTGGAATCCGAACCAATAAGAAACATTCATGCCACCGCTGGAATTCGAACTTGAAATCTGTGGTGCCAAAGGCCAGTCAAATTTTTTTTTTTCTTTTTTAGGTTGTTGGCACTGTCGTTGACATCTGTGTGAAATTTTACGTAAAATATTCATTAGTGTTTGAGTTACGCTTGGCTTTGTTGAGACGCTAAAACTGATTCCGGCGATTTTTGAAATGTCCGAATTAATTGAGCAAAAAGAACTTGCATTGAATTTTGCTTGCGGAAACGTATAGAATTTTGCAGAAGGCATTCGGTGAACATTCCTATATCGGAAAGAAATGTTTACAAGTTCAAAGAAGGCAGAGAACTCGTTTAAGATGAAGAGCCCTCTGATCGACCACCAACCTCAACCGACGAAGCCCACGTTCAAAAATTAAAGATTTGGTGCTTTCAAACCATCGATTTACAATTAGAGACCTTGCTGAGGATGTTGGAGTTTCAAAATTCCATTTTAAAAGATGTTCCTCAAACGCGTCAAATTTCGATTGGTACCGAAAATACTGAATGCGACAGCTCACACTGCATTGATTCTTCATGGTTTTTCACCAAAAATGACACCCATATCGTTCCACAACCACCGTATTCACACCTGGCTATTCAAAAGACCACTACGGGGACACCGTTTCGAGTCGATTGAAGAGATTCAACGTGAATTGCCGCGCTCTTTGAAAGCCATCCCTGCCGATGACTTTTTAGCATGCATTGAGGATTGGGAAAAAGTTGGTATAAGTGAATTGTGTCCGGGGGATTAGTTTGAAGACGATGAAATAAATTTGAAATAATAAATAAAGAGTTTTTTGAAAGATATAAAAATTGGTCTTACTTTTTGGGCACAGTAGTACATTTGTGCATTGCATGTTGTAATGACTATAAACATTAATTTTCATAGATTTATGACATTAAACGAAGTTCCTTAGAAATAAATATTAAAATATTTATTAATTTTATAAATAAATGATATTTCAATAAAAATTTCTGGATTTTGCTAGTTTTTGATTCCGGAACCAAATGGATTTCCCGAGCGGAAATTGTTTTCCAAATAACGCGCACAAGGGAAATTGCTCATCGCTAAAGATGTGTTTACATTTCTGTATTTTGAGTTCGTATTTCGGTTGATTAATCAAGTTCGTCACATAAATTTTGCTTATCCAAATAATCTACTTACACATTTCCTTACAATAATTAATATAGAATTAGCGTTTAGTGCTGATAGTCTCACATAAGTGAACAAATGAAATATGATCATTGAAAATATGTTATTTTAAGATAAATATGGCGAAATTGAAATAAGTAGTGAAAATTAAGTATTTATAATAATCTACACTTTGCATTTTAAGAATTACACCAAAAAGAAAAGAATTTTTTTTTTAACATTTTATGTACGTATTTGTCTCTGATATTTATTATTATTTTATTATTATTATTATTTTTTTTTGTTAATTTTTAAAATGGCTAAATGTTTCGAAAGTCCACAGGCCAGAGCGACATGTAGAAACGTAAACATCTGGGGAAATAAATGAACAAATATTTTAACGAGAAATGGTTCATTACCGGCGGACAAGTGTCGAGGCAGTAAGAGACAGTCATCTGAAACTGAACAGCTGCATCGGAAGCGAACTTGAAGGCTTGGAAAGGAGCCATCAGGGACTTGGAACCTGGAAGCCTGTCGAGAGCCTGAACTACACTCGGTTCCACGGGACATCTAAAAAAAAAACATTAAAGAAATATTGGCATAAAATCATCATCTGCACATCTTAAGCAAATGGTCAGATACATAAGTAATGCTCACAGGCAAGTATCATTACCCTCTTTATCATTGGATATAGCTGGGATTCCAGTTCCCTACAATTTCTTTCTTCTTCAATGGCGCAACAGCCCCATAGTGGGCAAAAGGTCGTCTGCCTACTGGCAGATTCCGGAAACATAAGATTTCTTTTTACGAGGTAAGGTTGTCAGCCCTGTCATATTAGACCGTGACCTACTGTTTAAAGTAAATTCTGAACCCCTAACAAACATCCATGGCACTGCCAGGACTCGAACCCGAAACCTGTGGCACCGGGAGCCAGATGTTAGTAACTCGGCCATTGGACCCCGCTCCCTACAACTATTGCTGACAAATTTAAAGAATCTAGGCATTTCTTATTAAAATGCTGACTTCTTCTCTCACACACACATTGAAGACTGCTGCTCTTACATTTCCGCATCGTATGGGAGAAAACCCCCGCCTCGGGCAGTATGATGTGGATGTAACACGGTTGCATAGGGTTGTCCCCCAATCTCTGTTTTCTGAAATTAGTAACTGCACAAATCCATCAGTAGTTTTGAAACTACGTCATCTTACTCACTAGCCGCGCCCGCAAGTTGAGCTATGTACGTGCTCGTAATATAAAAATTGCTTTAATTGGAACAACGTATTACATAGTATTATAAATCCTTACATTTCCGAATATAAGCCGATCAGTGTAGGAGTGCTTTCCTCAAAGTTAAAAAACCCATATATATATATATATATAAGGTGGAATGAAAAAACATGGAATGACACAGATTTTTAAGAAATTATATGACTTTTCTTTTGCATAAAGGTTGCCTTCAAAACACTCAAAAGTAACTTAAAAGATTAATTTTTCTTTTCCTTTGATATTTATGTGCTCACTATTTGTTATTGTCTGTTATTATTTGTTGTGTAAGTTTTGGTAATTTTGCGTTAGCCGGCGAGGAAATTTCGCCAACATCAGACTTTTCGTCTTGACGACAACACAACAATACAGCAATATAAACAATTTAAAAAACTAATTTTCACAAAACAGTTAATTCAATTTCATTTAAAATTAGCTGTCGTCTAAACGGAAAAATATCGCGGTATGTGGAACAAAAAATTTTGCATTGTTAGTGGATAAGTCAATCCTCGTAACTTGGCTTTGTAGAAAAGATCTAAATTCTCGGCTTATACACGGAACTATCATAAATTTAAATGAAAATATTTCTTTGGAGTGTAGTGCATGGAGTGCCAGTATTTTTTTACAATTCTGGAGAGATTGCTAAAAATTTGAATCCATTTTAAAAATTGACTGAAATGGAAGATTAAATCTTTCTACACATAAAGCAAGAGAGTGTGTGTGTGTGTGTGCATTTCATAAAAGTTAATAAATTCAGAGAAATAAAATTGATTTATTTTTTTTATCTAGTGAACTATTTTTTTACCTAAATATTTTTCAACAGTAGTACAAAATTACACAAGCAAAATTACAGCAAAATTTTTCTTACAAAATATTTTATTAATTAAATAGAAATATTCATTTTATTGTTCCAAGAGCATTTTTAATTCAAAAATCGACTGTAAAAGAACACAGGAAATGACGTCATAGCTTTTTACATGTCCTTAATTACATTAGTAATTGATAATTCCTCTTTAGTGTTTCTTGCATTATTAATTATTTTATTCATTCAATATTATTATTTAATTTATTCATTAATAAACAATCCATAAAAATTTGTGCGAATGAGATTTGTTTTAAAATTCTCCCAAAATTTTTAAAAAAAAAAAAGTTTATTATTGTGTTCTTTTTTTCTATTGCTTTATAGTTCATTTCTAATATTTTATTATATATGATTTAAATTTATTTTCATTTTTATTTTCTTCTTATTTATATTCACATCCCTATTTTGTTGCAACTAAATCAGCTAAATATATGTGTGCGAGTTTTATTGATATATCATTTATCGATTAAAAAGGATATTAAGAAAGAAACATTGCTTATTTTTTAAATAAAAATTCAATAAATTTAAGTGAATTTATTTATGAAATTTATTGGATGTGTTATTGTTTGGTAATAAAATTTTTCGATTAAAAAATGTAGTCAGATAAACGAAAATTCAAATGAGTGCCAGTTTTTCATAGTTATTTGGAAAAATCTGGAAAATATAACGTAACTCATTTTTTAAATTACAAGTATATTAAATAAATTTTTATTTAAGGTTTTTTGGTGTTCAAGTATCACTAATAATAAGTAAATTATTAGGCCTTTTATTATCTTGAACAATGAAATATGTTATTACGTAGGTCTTATTTTCTCATTTCTTTACACTTTTCGCTAATAATTGAAATTAAATTTATCAAATTAAACTATATATTATTTCGCTGCAGCTGGGCAATGCCTGGTCTTATCAGGCAGTTAATCATAAAGTAAGAATAAAAGGAATGTTAAATTTGAAGATAATTTACGTTAAAACGATAACAAGGATTCGATAAATGGATGCGGCCATTACAATACTATTCAACAACAAAACCACTTCAGCTTTGAGTTTCCCGTTTTAGATTTGAAAAATTAGCTATTCAATTAAATTCAATAAATGTTGTTGTTTTTTATCTTAACTTACAAACAATCTCTTAAATTTTTCGAAAATAATGACATATCTACTCAAAATAAATCGGAATTGTTTTCGGCAAAATCTTAAATGGATGTTATCTGACTATAAAAATTGCAAAATAAGAAATTATAAATATCCTTTGAAGTAAGAAGATAAACCAGTTTAAGATACAAAGGATTTCTCAAAATCTATCAACATCATCATAAATTATTTTTTTTTTAGAGGCTCGAGATAGCCTAAACATTTGGGTGTGGTTTAGCTCATAATTTTATTTTAAATAATCTAGATGGCTATCGTCAACATTTATATGTATTAATGTCGTATTAAGGTTTGCACATTAAATCATGGGCCACAGTGCGTGTTGCCTTAAATAAGAAAAACAAAAGCAGTTTTCTTGTTATTTAAAATCCTGATCAAATGATATGACCGAAAAAATTGAAAATCAAACCTTTAATTCAACAGGTTATTTATTACACTCATCAACTATATGCGTAATTAATCGTATATCCCACAGACACTAAACAAAACAAATCGTATTTTAAGAGGGATACAGGAAAATTTAATCTGAATTCGTAATATTTGCATTTTGTTGTATAAACGTCTGAATTTTAATAATATACATTAATTTTTTTTTTTTTTAAATAACATTAAAAAATAAATAAAGAACATCAGAACTTTTAAAGAGAATGTGAAATCTTGCATAATTCGACATTGAAGTTGTTCATGTGCATTGCCTTATATATGCAATAAAATTTTTTGAAATTAAAATTCTTTTAACAAACAAATTTCAAAATTAATTTTTTAAATTATAATTCTTTTAATAAACAAATTTTAAAATTAAAATTATTTTAACAAACAGATTTTAAAAAATTAATTTTAATTTTTTTAAAATTAAAGTTCTTTAATCAATAAATAAAATCTATTAGGAGAGTTATTTGCCGTAAAATTTCTTCAACTAAGAACTCGTTATGTGTTCTCTTAAACAATCGAACAAAATCAATTAAATATTTTTTTTTCCCCCTTACTAAAAATGTATCCTTGAAAAAGACTGAGAGGGATACTAAATTTTAAATCCACAATCAGTCACGAACAAATCTCCGACTGACCCCAAGATAATAGAGGTCAATCCCCACGGCGACAAGCGACTGACCTTGGCGACAGAAACCAATTTCAAAGAATCTTTCGATTGGCAGCAGTAGTAAATAACATTTTGTCGGAATACAACAGCATTGACTGTAATACTTGTACCTCCATCCTGTGTCTCCTGGTATATCGAAATGCCCACCAGCCCGTGACCGCTGCAGCAGAACAAAGAGGACATATGTCACCGAAAATGACACGGGGGGTCATTGTTTGGCAAATATCCTCTTCAAGCACATCGCTAATTTCTGACGCAGCAGACGGATCACGCCCGACACGAAATTGATTGATTCTATTGCTTCGCAGAAATTGCCTGCTTTCCGAGTAGTAAGAGTGAGAGAAAGAGACTGAAATTACTCGGAATAGTTCCTGCATTAGATACTTAGGATAATACTGGTATTTTTTGTAAGTTATGGAGTTGATAGTTTTAGTTAATATATATAGAAGATTCATGAAAATATTTGTTTTTATTCTGGAATAAAAATTTTTTTTCGCATTCTATTGAAAAACAGGTGCATTTATTTGTATAAAATTTAATAAAAAAAAAAGCTCGATTATATATTAACATTTTTGATTAAAATTAAATAGGTGAACCTGCCTTAGATGCCACCACCGGAAGTATTCGAAATTGAAGTAATACAAAAGTAAATGCTGTGCAGTAAGACATCTGTAAACCTACACATGTATTTCGACGAAGAAGCTGAGAACCTCCCTTAGATGGCACCCGTAGAAGTATTCGAAATAGAGGTAACTCAAAAGTAGATGTACTAGTGCAGAACATCTGTAAGATTACATATATATTTCGAGGAAGAAGGTGAGAACATCTCTTAGGTGCCACCAATGGAAGTATTTGAAATTGAAGTAGCACAAAAGTAGATGTAGTGTTATAGGACATATGTAAACCTGTATATCTATTTTGAGGGACAAGATGCGAACCTCCCTTAAATGCCACCAACTAAAGTATTTGAAATTGAGGTATCACAAAATATAGTGCAGTACTACAACTGTAAGCCTAACAACGCATCTATTTCGAGGAAGCAGGTGGTAGATGCTACCACCACGCTTCGATGCCACCAACGAAAATATTCGAAATTGAGGTGACGTAGATGTAGTGCAGTAGAACATCTGTAAGTCTGCAACACAACTATTTCGAGGGAGAAGGTGTGAACCTCCCTCAGATGTCCCTGGATGTATTCAAAATTGAGGTACTACAACTGTGGACACATCTCAATCGATCATCTCAATTGGTCAGTGCAAGTTGTAACCAATTGTTGGTCAAGTCCACCGACAGGTCTTAATAAGCAAATACTGATTGACAAGAATTGTTGGCGAATCTAGCTTTCATCAGCCAGAACATGTGTGTGAAATGGCTTGTTGAGAATGCGATACCATAAATAGGCGTAATGTTTAAATGATGATATCCAGCTTATGTGACATGCACAACTTTTATTTACATATTAAGTACAAATTGTATTATTTTAAGACCCTAAACACCCACTCATTCTTTTTTTTTTTTTTTTTTTTTTTTTTACAATATCTTTAGTTATTATATTTTATGGCGTAAGTGATATAATTAATACATGGTTTACTATTAGCATTTTGTTGATTTACTTTTTATATTTCCGAGGTGGTAACAGTGGTGAATAAGTATTCTTTTGAAAAAATTGATGGTTGGAAAGATAAATGTAGGTTCCACAGATTTAGAGCCTCCGCATTAGCGAACAACAATAATATTATACTTTGTAACTTCTGTTCCAGTCAAACTGATATTTGATCTAATCAGAGTGATTCAACATCTTTACTTTTTATACAACTAGATAATATCTGTCCAAAAGAATATTACAAGTATACCTCTAACACAGTGATAGAAGTACCACGTTAAATGATCTGTTACAAATTCTACTACCGTCAGCCCAAATCTCATGCATCTTTACAAAATCCCTAAACGCTGTAACAAACAAGATAAGAACAGACAGAAATAGACACAAAAAGCAGCAAAAAAAAAAAAAAAAAAAAAAAAAAGTGGCATGTACGCAAGAGCAGTCATAACATATCCGGGAGAGTCAACCACCATTTTGTTCATAATCCTCTTTAAGTTCTCCGACAGTTCTTAAAGGTATGGCCGTACCATTTCACATGGGCCCAAAAGACTATTCTTAAATAATATAAATGTAACAATTCCACGGAACAATCTATTCATTTTTTTTTACTGTAATACTCCTTGAAATCCGAATCCTGATTGTTGGCGTTCCTAAATTACATAATGGCGGTAGATTTGGCGAGAAAATTACTTGCCATTTCTATTCCTCATCCGTGCCGCCCATTAAAAAATATTTAAGGGGACTCGAGCCAGATTCACGGGTATTATTCAAAAATGACACCTGTCATCTATTTGCGATGAGTCGCATTGCTACGCACCTGTTGCTCTCCCATAAATCACTCGTTGGCGAGATTCAACCAATCGTGAAAAAGCCAGCCAATTCGTGATTGCTTATGGGTGATTATAAAAGCTTCTCTTGAGAATCTAATGGGTAGGATTAGGAGCATTTTCGAAAACAATTTTTACTCGTTCCCCTGCACGAATCCCCCCCCTTTCCTTCTAGTGTGTGTGGGTGAGGGATAAGAATTTAAGTTTTCACCTGCTTGTTTTTACGGTTGATGTGGTTTACCTTTGTTGAGTTTTCTCGATATGATCTTGGCGATATGAAATTTATTTATTTTCTTCTTTTTACTTATAGAAAGTCACCAAGATATAATGAACTCGCCCATAAAAGCGAAATTTTGATTGACAGGGGAAATTATGTTATTTTTATTTCCCACACAAATTGTAGAATAGTTTCGAGTAAAAAAAATGTGTGTTGTGAAAATGTAGAGTTATTAATAAAGAAATAGGTAGAAGTCTGACTTGGTTACGTGCCGTTGAAGAGGGAGGGCAATGCCTTCCGAAAGGACTTTTAGGGGGAACTACCCGAATTTGCGTATCATATAGGAGAAAACTCCCACCAGGTAGTCCGACTTACGAGGCAAGATGCTGAATATCACAAATGCCATCGAATCTCGTCAGTTTTTTGAAGTTCAGTCTAATGTACTTGCATTACAACAACGTTCCTATACGAAATTATATTCTTCCCAAATATGCACCAGCAAATCGCTTTCACTTTAAGAATTCAAGGTGTATGATTTATATATCATTTAAAATGAAAAACAAAAATTCCACGCTGTTACAAAATATAGGAATGTAAATACTTTTCATATTTATTTTAAAAACCTTAATTTTCTTTCTAGTTTTCATTTTAAAAAAAAATTTAGGTTTTCAATTCTAGTTGTGTGAAACCATTATTAATTACTATTTAATTCATTTCGAAAATAAAGAAAACTTGTAAAGGAGATGCAAAGATGGTTTTTCTTTCAAGTCCTGATATGTAACAACTTTTTTTTTTTTTTTTTCCCTCAGCGGCCACTTCCAAAGAAAAATGGAACGAAATAGAAAGAAAGGACGATCGGAAAGATGAAAATGCTTCTAAAAAAAAAAATGAACGGCACAGTGTTGCTCCTCTTATAGATGATTTATGGAACAGTAAAAACTCGATTAGTAACTTAAGAAACCCCTTTATTACCACCTGACACTTTTACTGAAGTTATTGGCGCCTTCGTTCCAAACTCAATTTGAAAACGCATCCAATTTTCTTTTTTCTTTAATGAGAAAATAAAATAAAATACTAACATAAACAGTTTTAGCACAAGTAATCTTCTGTAAAGATTTTTTTCTTACTTGGATTTTGAAAATAAAATAACAAAAAAAAAAAAAAAAAAAAAAAAAAAATCGATAATTAATTATAACTTATTAGCTATTTAATAGAGTGAGAGGTTTCAAGTGAAAGGAGATTGTTGTTTTAAAACTCATCAGTGAAAAAAGTGGCTGTAAGTTTCTTTTGTTTGATTATTCCAAAGTCCTTGTAAAGTAATGGTGATAAGCTTATTGCAACATTTTTTTTTTTTTTCCTTCTGTGTTTTAATGATCTTCGTAACCATAAAAAATGAAATTCATGCTCCGTTAAACTAACTAAGGTTCAATAAATGTGGATGCATTTTTTAGTTATTTAATGAGGTTTCATAAAAACGACTCTTACAGGAATTTTGGTATTTAAATTTCTTCTATTTTAGTTGAATAGTTTTAATACATTACTAATTATTTCATATTAATTATTTTATTTTATTAAAAATGCAGGATTTATAACATAACTATCATATCGCAGCTCCTACATTAGTAGGGTATTATCGTATCGTATTATTATCGTATCGCAGCTCCTACATGGAAAAGTCGATATACCCATAAATTTTATCAACAACTTGTTAATAATTTAAAGAAATTGTTAGAATTTGCTAAAAATTGATAAGAAAATTTTTATTCCTTTTTCCAAAAATGGAATCACAATATATACTCAAAGAGAAAGACACGTTAAAATAAATTAAAGCGAAGAAATAATTTTCACAGTAGTGTAATCTTTTGCTGTAATCAATTTCTTTGAATTTCTACACTAACCTTCTGCAATTCACAAAAACTTTATGAATTATTTCTTCCGCTATATCCTGTCACTTCGACGTCAGTCTGTTACAGAATCAATTCCAAATTTATTCATTAAATTTTGAATCGTCGTTTTAGGAGGGGTCTTTTCTAGTGGTGAATTTCTCATCAAACTCAATACGCATTGTAGAGGGAGTTTTTTTTCCTTCGGTTGGTCGCTCTACGGTCATTTATTGCACACTATAGGCTACTTAGACCGGGACATACAGTTTAAAGTGGATTCCAAACCATTAACAAACATCCCTGAAAACGCCAGAATTCGAACCTGAAGCCTGGCATACCAAAGGCCAGAGAGCTAGCCAATTGGTCATCAGGCTGCATGACTATACTACAACACAGTTACCAATAAATTCAACGGTTTGGTTTGGTTTGCCGATCTACGGTCATCTTGTACACACGAGGGCTAAACAAACCGGGCCTACAGTTTAAATTGGATTCCGAACCACTCGCAAACATCCATGCCTCCGCCAGGATTCAAACCTGAAGCCTGTGGTACCAACGGCCAGACGGCTAGCCAATTGGCCATCAGGCCACCTGCAGAGGGAGGCCAAGTTTTGAAATTAAGTTCGGTGATGAAACTTATTTCCTTTAACGAAAGTAACAGGTATAGAAAAATGACGTCCTTTATGCGTATAGTAATACAGTTAAAATTAAGTATTGCGAGTTGAGCATGTGGTACTTTCTGTAGAGCATGAATTGAATTGCATGTCTACCTGTAATACAAATATAGGCTTTCATTTGGTAAAAAGTTATAAGTGAACTCATAGATCTATCGATTTTTGGATCACTTTGTACATCTTCTTCTTCTTCTTCTTCCAGCCCCATGGTGGGCAAGTTGCCTGGTTACTGGCACATTGCGATACAAGATATGTTTTCTTTTTTAAGGAGTAGGGTTGTCAGCCCAATGTTCTACAGTCATATTAAACAAGGACCTACGGTTTAAAGTGGATTCCAAACCGCTACAGACATCCATGACATCGCCCGGATTCGAACCCGAAACATGTGTATAAGAAGATTTAATTTACTATTGGCATCAAACAGGGCGAGTGATAAATAGTTAAATTTATATTTCCTTTTCTAAAATAAAATCATTTTATTTTCTCCACTTGTTTGTTATACAAAAAAAAAAAAAAAAAAAAAAAGATTAAAATATAAAGAAAACCAGATGATGATATTTGATGAGACTAATTTAAAAATTAAACTTTTTATTAATGAGATTTTTAAAGCATGAACACTTTATATCACGCGGAGTCAAAATAATAATCAAATTACATAAAAAATTGAGGAAAATTGTAAGAAGTGTGAATTTTAAACCATAGCTATAGCTATTTTTTATAGATTATTTAAACCATAGTAGCTAAAATCGATAGTAAATTAAATAATTTATTTACTATTCAGAAAATTATTTTCTTAAAAGATGTTTATATATATACATATAAGTGGCCCATTAGTAAAAAGAAAATTACACTAATTCATGAATAACAAATGAATAGTAAAACTGAAAACTTTTCGAGCATTAACAATAAATGCTATAATTTGAATTAAAAAAATATGCTTACCCATTTTCATCAATTAAAAGAACGGTTTCGGAACCGCTGCTTCCTTTTGCGACTAGATCACTGCCGAAAATTCCATAAACACCTGAAAATGAAAAGGCTTATTATTTTAAAATATTGTTTATTTAGATTTTGTTTTAAAATAACAAGTAATTTTTATAAATAATAACACTTAACAGGCTTTCAGTCATAACAGCAAAGGCATTAGTCCTTTTAAGCAATTTTCTTAAATGTAATAAGGGTTATTACGAATAAATACATCAATTATAGCTATTATTTATTGAAAAGTGGCCTGTAATAGGGGGAAGGGTGAAGAACAGATGTGGAAATTTCTGAACTGGAAGTACTTGATTTGAAGTTCGATTAATGATACAGAATTTGTTATATATTTCGATTTCGCAATTTACTACTGTGTCCAAAAAGTAAGACCAGTTTTCAATTTAAATTTCACGTGCATATGGTGTTTAAATTGCTTTTTTCTTGTTTCTGTTGTTTAAATTTGTTTTTGTTTAAATTGTTTTTTTCTTGACATCTGTGTGAAATTTGACGTCAAAACATTCATTAGTACTTGAGTTACACTTGGTTTTGTGAGATGCAAAAACTGATTCGGGGGATTTTTGAAATGTATCTTTAATCGACTCAAAACGGTGTCCCCGGAGTGGTCTTTTGAGTTTAGGGAATACCCACAAGTAGCACGATGCTAAAACAGGTGAATACGGGGATTGTGGAACAATATTGGTTTCATTTTTGGCGAAAAAATTCAAGAAGAATCATCAATGCACCGTGAGCTGGAGCATTCAGTGTTTTTCGGTACCAATCAAGATTTGACGCGTTTGAGGCGCAAAACCTCTTTTAAAATGGAAATTTGAAATTCCAACATCATAAGCAAGGTCTCTAATTGTAAATCGACGGTTTGCCAGCACCAAATATTTAATTGTTTGAAGTGAGCTTTGTCGGTTGAGGTTAGTGGTCGACCAGAGGGCTCTTCGTCTTCAACTCGTTCTCTGCCTTCTTTGAACTGTTTTTACCACTTCTAAACATTTCTTTTCGATATAGGAAGCTCACCGAATGCCTTCTGCAACATTCTTTACGTTTCCGCAAGCAAAATTGAATGCAAGTTCTTTGCTCAATGAACTCAGACGTTTCTAAAATCGTCGGAATCAGTTTCAGCGTCTCACACAGCCAAGGGTAACTCAAACACTAATGAATATTTTGACGTAAAATTTCACGTCAAAGACAGTGCCAACAACCTAAAAAAAGAAAAAAAAAAAATTAAATACCTTATACCCGGGTAATTTAAATTGATCTTACTTTTGGACACAGTAGTATTACTATTAGTAGTAGTATTACTATTACTCATATTTTCATGTTCGTGGAACGTTTTCTGAATAAAAAGTAAACGACTATTACTTTTCTTTTAGTATAATTTATTTCCGTCCCACTTTTTTTTTGTAAGGAGTATATGCAATCATTCATCGTGATTTTTTTAAAACATCAATTATAGTTAATGCGGAATTCATTCAATTCGAACCAAATTACACAGCACTCACTTTCATCCGCCAGCTCGACCTTCAGGAACAAGGGGTCACCCAGCTCCACCCCGGTCACATCTTGGTCAGTGGCATTGACCACTCGCAGTCGTATGGGAGGAGTTGGAGCCACGGCAGTCACTGTGTGGGCCAGTGGTTTCATCTCTCTACATTATAGGAAGGAAAAAAAAAAAATATAATAAATAAATTAAGCTAACAAGGGGGTATATTTACAGAAAGAAATAAACATCAAAATAGTGAAAATATTAAAATTAATTTTTGATCAAAAGAAGAAAAAGTCAGGTAAATTTCAGGTTTAGCAACAAGATGTGGGTATTAGATTTTTTTAAAAAACTGAATTGTTTGTTTGGAAAATGGTTTTCGTGCCATATATATATATATATATATATATATATATATATATATAATATATAATTATTTTTATATTTTAATTATTTTTTTATTTTAGGTCCATTGCCAAAATAAAGGCCCTAAAGGGAAATGGTCGAAGCCGATTGAAATTTTACATGTGTGTTTGTTACGTTAATATACATATGTGATTATAAAATTTTAAAGAAAGATAAAAAAAAGATAATTTATTATAGAAAAATTCTCAATGCAGGGCTTCCGGGAGGTATTTCCAACAAGATAACAATACATGATCTAGAATACATGCAGAAAAAAATACATGATTTAGAACTGCTTCTGAAGCTGTAATACGATAAGACACTGAGGCATACTGAGTTTCTTACGCAACTCATCAATGGTGATCAGTTGCTTAACTCATGAGTTTCTTTTTATCAACTTACTTTCTTCCTGTCGCATCTCATTTCACAATTTCACTAAGAACATTTATTATTCGACCAAAGCCAATTTTTCGAGTAGTTCTATCCACAACTTTTGAATCAATGACAAATCTGGGAATCGGGTGGGCCATTAAAGTGCATCAATATCGAGAGAGTAGTCTTGTGACAGCATTTCTGTGTCTGCTGCGCATTATCTTGTTGAACAATGCCTTCTAGGAGCCTTGCATTGAAAGACAACACTTGTTGAATGGTGATTGATTCATTACTAGAGGAAATCGAATGTCGTATGTACTAGCACCATCACACCAGATGGTATGCAGAACAATAGGCAGAATTGAAAAATTCACCACGGAGGCTTCAAACACTAACATATTTGTCATAAGAATCCAAAGTTCATCACATCTTGTCACTGAAGGAGACCCGTGTCCACTTCACAACATTCCAATCTCGTATCCTCTGAACTAAATCGATGTTGAGCGGTTTGTAAAAAGGATAGCACTTGTAATGACACACAGAGAGATCAGTACAAGATCGACCGCTTGTTGGATAATAATGAAGTCAACTATTCTTGTAAGACGATGAAGGGATGATCTAGTTATTATCATCAAAGGGTGTCCCCCTAAGCCATGTCACCGTTTTATGCCTACAGGTTCCAACACCTTTTTTACAGCATTGTGAGAGCATCCCAAAACACATCGAGTTAATAATCTAAGTTTGTATCATCCAAATGACACTTTTCTCACAAACTTTTGTTGTTATGCTGATATTTACCTCAATGGCGGCATCAGCGAATAGTGATAAAACTCTGTAACAGATGTATAGCAGATATAAAACATAATTTCGGCTATTTATGGAGGTGGGGAACATACATCAACGCCTTCTACTGGAATCACGTAAATAACCTGAATACTGTTTAATGAGACACTGTTATTAATCAGTGATATAGAAACGATATTCTTGATCCAATTGTTCGACCTCACACAGGTGCAGTGGGTAATTCCTTCATGCTACAAGACTATAAAGTTAGACCCCAAAAGAGCTCCAGGTTGATGGAGAATTACCTTTTCTGCGGTTGGCCAGTATGAACTTGAAACCACTGTACGCAGACCAAGGGTGCTTTTAAGGTGCTCTAGGAAGCCATATGGCTGCATTTAACAAGACCAGGACTGCAATTGTCAGGGTCTTCGATCTGCCTCGACATAACAATGGGATTTCATGCTAACCAAGTTAATGAATACTAATGAGCATCATTTTGAGAATAGAATATAGGTAATATGCTTATATAGTTGCTTTATGTGATCACATCCGACATTGAAGTTGATCACACATTGAACGCAGATGCTATGTTTTTGATATGTTGTTATCACCCGTAATGGATTATGGTTACATGGATATTGTTTTGGGGAACGGGGTTTTGTAGTTCTACCACTTTCAATTTTGGGCATCTTCCCAGAAATCTGTATTTTTTTTTATTTCTTTCACGAGCTTTTTGTACATAGTATTTATTTACAAAATAAATGAGTTTGATTTTTTTTTTTGCATTGTAATATTTAGTTAAAATAATTAGTTATTAAATAATTTAGTAAAAAAAAAAAAAATTCAGAAGACAAATTAATGTAAAATCCTTCTAAAAGATCGTCTGGTGAAAGCAAAGGCAATTTTATTTCAAAGTGAGAAATAGATTTTTCCAAGAAAAGATAATTGCTTGGGATTCTATAATTTATTTTTAAAATTGTTGTTATGCGTTTTGTTCTTACAGTTCTAAATGTTATGGTCAACCTGTACATCGGTCCATCTTATTTACATTTATTTAATTATTATTATTTATTTATTTTCTTTTTTTTTTTTTTTTTTGCAATCGAGTAATGACAGTGAATTGGTATTGACTTTCTTACCATTGCTAAAATTGTATGATCAGTGAATTTATATTTATATTTTGTGTTATTCTTACAATGATACTCCCTTTAGATCTCTGAGGGATAGATTTCTTTTCCCTCTACGCTTTGGTTTCGTATACCTCCAGGCAGATCGTTATGCTAATTTGTATTCTTTTTGTACTTCCCTCCGCTTATTCTGTCTATTTTCTACACAGAAAATAAATCCATTGTTTTTATTTCCTGTTTAATTTGTTAGCAGTGTTTCGACTAATGTTTCTCCCCAATTTAATTACATTTCAACTAATACAAATTTTGCAATCACAATTTTTCTTAATTTTTTGGAAACCAATGTGTGTTGTTTGAGTTGAGTAAAAGAAGTTATTGCATGCGAGTAATAAACGATGTATAAACAATCCCAAATTAAATACAATGGTCTTATTAAAAGAGCTCTGTTTGCAAATATTATTATTATTAATAATAATTTTTTATAATTTTTCTAATCTCTATCTTTTTATTTTAGAAATTAAATTTTCATTTGTGAACTTCTGCATAGAAATAATATTAAAAAAAAGGAATAATTTGCTGAGTTAAATAAAGTTTTAAAATCAATTTAAAGCAATTTAATTTCAACGTTTCAAAAACATTCAAATATGTGTCTATAATAATTATATATTTTACGGTAAACATGATTTAATATTATATTGTATACACACAATGCAATCGTAATTTTATTTTCCTTACACTTCAAGCTTTGCAATGCTTGTCTGACACGTCATAAATAGACCACAATTTCGATAGATTGACATTGGACCATGGTGCTACGACAATTTGCATTAAAGTGATATTTAGATTAAAAGGAAGGGAGGGAAAGGGGGTTTCTTCACTTTGCTTCAATCCCCCAGAAATTCATCGAAGAGACTTTCCGTCTAACTGATTTATCACACTTATACGCGGAAATACTCGGTTCCTCTAGTTAGGAAGCTCAATTCGCTAGCTACTATGCCTATTCGTTGTTGTTGTTACTGATCCTCAGTATCCGGCAGCGCGGGACAGACACCCCCATGAGTGATCTACGCATGGTTGGAAGGAAGGGGGCAGCTTCTGTTGTAATGGAGTACCCGTAGGTAGAAGTCTAACTTGGCTGCGAGTCGATGAAGGAGGACAAAAGCCTTCCGGGGGGGACGTTTAGGGGAACTACCCACATTTGTGCATCGTATGGGAGAAACCAGGAAAACTCCCACAAGGTAGTTCGATTAAAAGGAAGATGCTGAACATCACAAACACCGTCGAATCTCTTCGTTTCTGAAACAGTGCCTACAACAATGCCGCCAGCTAATTGAACCACAGCCCTAATGCTCACCATCGGTGCACGTTGCCGTTGAGTCACTAGTGGGACATGCCCATTCATATAATATCCTTACGCTAATTAAACGTGGAAAAAATTATAATAACTATTAAGGCAGCTTTGTCGTATTGGAAAATAAAAATTTAAGATTTGTTATTTTTGATATGCAGATGACAGCACTTCAGAAATATTTCCTTCCATTCATGCCTATCAATTACAACATTGAAAAAAAAAAAAAAACAAATGAGTCCAAAAAGGTGAGCATAATGAACAGATTCATTTCTAAAACTTTCTTTTCAAATTCAAAATTCTTCCGATGCACCACATGTTAATCTTGCTACACCAAAGAATTTGCAACAGGAAGTAAAAAATGGTGAAAGTAAACACACAAACAATAAAAAAAAAAAAAAAAAAAAAAAAATGGAACGTGTCTTCGGCAATCCGAGTAATCACTTTCTTCGTGCTGAAATTAGCTGCTAAAGGGCTTTGAACTTGCCCCTTTTCAACCGACACCCGTTCTTCCTACTTCGCAAACACAACCGATTTCCAACCCTGTCCTCTTACTTTCTTCTTTTTTTATTTTATTTGCACACCCATATTTTTTCCCCTCGAGCTTTTTTTTACCTTCCAGAAATTGATATCAATTCTCACTCAGTCAAAAAAAAAGAAAAAGAAAAATTTCCAAAACGGTAGTCCCTGCATAATCAGCATTTCGAATCATGCTGCTGGGCGAATGGTAAGTAGTTGGCAATGCAAAGATTGTGTTTATTGAGGAGCCGACCACGTGGCTGCAAGTAGTAGAAATTACGCGTCGTCCCAACATTGTCAGTTAAGAGGAAGTGATTCAGATTTCGAAGAATAGGACCACCTGGACGGAAGCGATTTAAATGGGCGATTTAAAAGAGCGACTGAAAAGCATTCCATCGTGAACAGTGAGCAGCATTGCTTGTAATTAGAAGAAAAAAAAAGTGGGATATAAAAACTGCGGCTCGTGCTAATAAGGAAAGGTAAAGGATAATTATCCTCATCCTACTATTCTTTACAATCTTCAGTGAACATAAATAGCACCGTCGCCAATCAGTTTTTTTTATTATTATTTATCAGAAATCAATGATGCTTTTGTTCATGGATAGTTGAAATACTTTGAAATTACAGGATACAGAAGCGATCGGGAAAGTAAAAGCTGGGTGATCTTATACTGGGAAGTACAAGTTGAGGTGAATTCATTTTTGATACTTTTATTTTTAAAATTCACGCTTCATACAATAAATGACTTCGTAACTTTTAATAAGAAAGAATTTCTTTCATTAAAAATCTTTTATTTTTAATCTTAAAGGAAAAAAAAGAAAAGAATGGATAAAGTATAAGCCACAATTAAATTCAGGAACTTTTTCATTTAAATAAAGAAACTTAAAGATATTTAAAGTACTTCATAACATTTTAGTTTTGTTACCTTCTTATTCGAAAATTTTTTCATATTTACACTGAAGTGACAAAAGTCATGGGATAGCAATATGCAAATTTTCAGATGGCAGTAGCATCGCGTAGAACAGGTATAAATGCGCAGTGCTTTCGCAGAGCTTTCATTTCTGTTCAAGTTATTCATGTGAAGAGGTTTTGACGTGATGATGACCGCACGACGGGAATTAACAGACTTTGAACGCGGAATGTTAGTTGGAGCTAGACGCATGGGTCATGCCATTTCGGAAATCGTTAGAATTCAACATTCCCAGATCCACTGTGTCAAGAGTGTGCCGAGTATGAAATTTCAGGCATAACATCCCACCATGGACAGCGCAGTGGTCGACCGCCTGCACTTAACGACCGAGACCGGCGATGTCTGCAAAGAGTCGTAAATTCTAACAGACAAGCAACACTGCGTCAAATAACCGCAGAAATCAATGTGGGACGGCCAAGAGACTTGTCTGTTAGAACTGTGAGGAGAAATTTGGCTTTCTTGGGCTATTCCAGCAGAAGACCGACTCTGAGTGTGCCTTTACTGACAGAACGACATCGCTTGCAGGGACTCGTGGGCACGTGAGCATATCGGTTGGTCCCTAGATGAATGGAAAACCGTGGCCTGGTCCGATGAGTCACGATTTCAGTTGGTAAGAGCTGATGGTAGGGTTCGAGTGTGGCGCAGACCCCACGAAGCCATGGACCCAAACTGTCAGCAAGGCACTGTTCAAAGCTGATGGTGGCTCCGTAATGGTGTGGGCTGGTTTTAATTGCATGGACTTGGTCCTCTGGTGCGACTGGACCGAACATTGACTGGAAATGCTTATGTTCAGCTACTTGGAGATCATTCATGGACTTCATGTACCCAAAGAACGATGGGATTTTTATGGATGACAATGCGCCATGTCACCGGGGCCACAACTGTTCGCGATTGGTTTGAAGAACATTCTGGACAATTCCAACGAATGATCTGGCCACCTAGATCGCCCGACATGAATCCCATCGAGCATTTATGGGACATCATCGAGAGGTCTGTTCGTGCCCAAAATCCTTCACCATCAACGCTTTCACAATTATGGACGTCTATCGAGACAGCATGGCTCACTATTCCCGCAGAAGACTTCCAACGACTTGTTGAGTCCATGCCACGTCGAGTTGCTGCACTTCGCCGGGCGAAAGGAGGGCCGACACGATATTAAGAGGTATCCCATGACTTTTGACACTTCAGTGTATATTGATG